>ML978179.1:0-137617 GCA_010015745.1 Setomelanomma holmii
AACACACAAGCCCTCTCATTTGTCACCTTCATACCCCCTCCCCCAGCTTTAATGCTAACGCCCTAGGCCCACTGGCCCCAGAACAAGAGCTCTGCTTCATTGCTCAACACATCCCTGGCCCTATGGCCCAGAACCTAGATAGAGTCTTTTCAACTGACGGAAATTACCCTACCAGACTGCACACACTGCCAACACCCAAAGAATAGGAGCACCTGACTAGTCAGGGCGCTACCCGTCTTTCATGCCCCCTGGGAGGCTTTCATAGGACGTTAAACAATACATACATACATACATACATACATACACAATACAACCTCAGTTCAATCCTTCAATTCTTCCTGCATGCGCACTGTTTACTTCACCGCGACACCATATCACCATCAAGGCAAGCCCTCCATCCAACACGCAGTATAGGCTCAACCTCATCCGCCAGGGCTTACGACGAGCGAGGCAGCCATGGAGTGCCTTCTTGACGTCGGTACGCTGGTTCAACCTCATCCTCAACACCACCACCAGCGCCCTTGGCAGCAACCTCAAATTCATCCTCAGGCAGCAGATCGTCATCTCCATCCTCAAAAGTATCCTCATCCTCGCCAACGATATCATCAGCTTGCGCGGAGGCAGCTGTTTGGGTGGCCTGCAGCTCAGGCTCAAGCTCAAACAATGGGCTTTGACGACGCGCTGGGCCAGTCACTGGAGGCGACGGCAGCGCCTCGCGACGGACAAGTTTAGGCGTCAGATAGGTGGGATCTTGTCTGGTTGCCAGCGCTCTACGCTTCTGGGAGGACGGATTAACGTCTTAATCAAATGGCTGCTTCGGCTTACGCTGGCGCCCAAGCGCCATCCCAACAATTGCCGGATTGGGCCTACAACAAGCTCAACACCAAGAAAACGCGATATACGAGCAATTTGGCGCACGGGAACAGCTTGCAAAAGACTAGCCGCATCCAGAGTGTACGAACTGCCAATGGTCAGGCATCAGATTCGGCAACGAGAGCCAGTAGATATGTGCACCCTTGGAAACTGCCGTCGCCACAAGTCACATTGCATTTTCGAGTGGACACATGGTCGGAATTATCTAGGTAGCATATGCCAGATGAATGTGTTGATGCTGAAGTGGATGAGAAAGGAAGAATAGAACGTGAGGAGCGGAATCGGAAAGCTGCCGCAGCAAGATCATCCCGAGGGCGATCGGACTAGTGACTAAGCACATACTATCTTTGTCGCGTGCGTGACACGTTTTTTTAATCATCTATTTCGCGTCTCAAATGCTTAGAGCGACGGTGAACTCTCGGCAGACAGTATCTACGCGTACGAGACGTCCAACGTGCCACACCAAAGCGTCCCTCTCCTTACTCCAGCGGCACCGCATCAGTTCCCAGATCGAGCCTAGTAAGTCCATCTACAGCCAAAGCATTCATGAGAACCGTGGGCCAAAAATGGCAATCGGTCAACGCATGCTCGAACCAGTCGCCTCCAATCTTCTGACCCAGCGGCGCCGTGTAGTACTTCTGGACCTCGCTCAAGAGTCTCATATCCACTTTCGGGACCCTCAAATTCTCCTGCCTCAAATACTGCATGATTTCAGCTCTTAGTTTCTTTCGCTCCAGAATCTCGGGGTCTTCTTCATGGGCTGGTAGACGATCGAAGCCATGCCATTTGTTGCGCAAAAGTCGGGCCAGTGGCTTGCGAGCACGGGGATCATCGAGACCTGTTGCGCCATTCTTGGACTCAGGGAGACCTATCAGTGGTCCTCTGGTCACTTTTTTGTTCTTCCAGGCAATTTCGCGGTCCTCCGAGTCATGTGGGGGAGTGTCGAGGACTAGCCAGTCGCCTGTGTCTTCGTCGATGAGCTTGCCGTCAGATGTGGTGCGCAAAGGGGTATTGGACTGGTCGAGTTTGGATGAGAAGGATTGTGCGTAGGTCGGGAGGCGAAGGCGACGAGGAGGTGTCTCTGGTCGCATCGTTAGGCACGTGCTGGTACGTTAGAGGCAAAGTATGACGGCTTACTTGAAGCAGCTTGATCGGCCACGGGTGCACCAATCGTGCCGATATGTTTATCCATCTTGCTGTCCGACATGATGAAAGCGAGCCGTAGTTTCTAAACTGCCGCCTGACGATACGTAACCGGAGTTGCTGTAAGGTCCGGAACGAACTACGGCACAAGCGACCTGAACCGCTTAGGGAGGGTCGCGCGCGATTGTCGATAGTCGGATTGATGCACACCGCGAGAGTTGGGCAAGTACTGGAGCCGGTTAGCAGTATTACGGTGTGAGATTGAAGGGCTGGCTTTTAGAGTTGAGCATCAAGGTGCGTCGATTGGCGTGGCTGTCATAACGAGGCTGCTTTTCAGTGAGGATCAGGGACGCTAGTAAGACAACTGTAGGTGAACCATGGGACACGCCAGCGGGACAAACGGCTTCCCAGATTAGTGAAAGCTACAAATCACGGAGAAGTAACACATTTGTTGAGGAGAGCGCTTAATTGAGTATGCCTATCGAAAGAGTTCTCAATTTTCCTAATATAGTCTGGTCAGTAATCGTTGCAAAAAAAGACATCGTGCACTAGATCCAGTCCTTCGGACTCTTCAGTCCCAGTCTCTCGGCTTGCCCCTGTGTTGTAGTCGCCTTCTCATTAACACTGTCCGTCTCGAACCCAGCAACCTTTTTATAGACCCTGCCAATATCCTCCAACTCATCCTTTGGGATGACATCGTACACATTAGTGAATCCATCCGGCGCTCGCTCCTCCGCTAGCTGCAACACGTGATCAGGTCCGTTTGCGCGGTTGGCCATGACAATCTTCGCCGTTGGCGGTAGACGCTCCTGCTCATAGGCCTTCAGCGCTTGCTTGATCGATGTTGTGGACGAAGCAGTGGTGACCGAGAGGTGCTTAGCAAGTGTCTCAGCATCGATGATTGCCTGAGATGCACCATTCGAACCGATGGGATACATGGCGTGTGCTGCATCGCCCAGAAGTGTCAGGCGACCAAAGGACCAGAGTTCAACGGGGTCGCGATCTGACATTGGGAACTCAAACACTTTCTCGGTGCTGTCGATTAAATCTTTCATCTCCAGGCCACCACACCTCCATGTCGCAAACGGTCCGGCGAAGACCTCCTTGTTCACGGCTTTCGTCCAATCTGTCTTTGGAGGAGTCAGGTCGGTATCGTCTTTACCACGTATACGAAGTTCTGCTATCCAGTTGACCAGCGATTTGCCTTTGTCTGCGGACCGCTGTGAGATTGGATATGCGATGAACTTTTGATCAGCGTGGCCAGCCCAGACCATACTTGCGCCGGTAAGATATGGATCGCGGTCGATACATCCACGCCATAGCATGCGACCGGAAAACTTCGGTGGTCCCTCGTTTGGATACAGGATGCGCCGCGCCGTCGAATTGATCCCGTCCGCAGCAATCAAGATGTCACCCACAACCCCAGATAATTCTGCTGGCGCGCCGTCTCTGCGCTGCGAAAACTTCACCGTGATGCTCTTCTCGTTCTGCTCGAACCCAGTCAAGGCATGGTTGAGGTGCAAAACCTGAAACCCAAGCCTCTCCTTCACCGCACTCAATAACAGCATTTGAAACTCCCCACGATGTATGCTAAACTGCGGCACTGCATAGCCAGCCGCTACACCTCGTTTCTCGCTCAATATGCTGTCACCATGTCGATTGTAGAAGTTCAGCTCTTGCGTTTTGATGCCGGTCTTTTCAAGTGCCTCAAGTAAACCCAAATTTCGCAATATCAGGACTGCAGATGGTTGCACATTAATTCCAACTCCCAAAGTCGTGAGTGTCGAGCTGGCCTCGAAGATTTCGATGTTCGTGAAGCCGGAGGCGTGCAGGGCAAGAGCCGCGGTAAGACCGCCGATGCCGGCCCCAGCGATGAGAATCTTGGGTTGGTGTTCGAGGAATGGCATCTTGTATGATGGGTCACAGCAGCTCTCGATAAAAGGAAATGTCACAAAAGGAGAGCAAGAATTACGAAAAACATCGAAAAAGGGTCTCGACTTCCATAGCGTAGCCTTGCGTTGACTGTGGGGAAGAGCTACCAAGACCCGGAGGTACTCAGTAGACTGCCGAAGTTCGAAGCCGCGGCTGGCTGGATCCCCCCCCCCCCCCCCCCCCCCCCCCCCCCCCCCCCCCCCCCCCCCCCCCCCCCCGTGTCAGCCTGGCTTCATAGCTCCAGGTCGCATCTCAGCTGTTCCTTGACCGGCAAAAGTCATTGCGAGAAGTATAGGCGTCATACGAGTGAGTTGAGCATGCTGTGGTGGTGATATTGCGAAGAGAAAGGCTCGAGTTGCAGCATACGAAGAGGCCGACATCGGCTGACCTCCAAGTCAAGACGGATGGAAGATCAGAAGAACTTTCGTTAAGTAGGTATCATCAATACATCTACCTGAAGACGTGTCGCTGATGAGAGCAGGTCTGTGCTTTGAAGATATAACAGTATAGTGCGTGTTACGCCTACTGCAACCCCCTCGTACTCATAGCCCGCAGCTTGGGACCGTAGAACCACAACAACACCGGACTTATAAGTGCCCAAAAAAAGGGTCAAAAACGCCAACAAGCTATTGCCCCAGCCCAAGCCCATGGTCTCGTACATCTTAGGAGCAAACAGCAGGAAGCTGAATCCCATCATCGTCCGCATGAAGGCCCCCACAAAAGCAGCGGACGCAGCATACTTCACTTCGTACGCATCTGTAGTATACGCCTGACTACATCGGAAACCAATGATCAAATTGATCGCGATGATCGCGCTCCCGATATTGGGAGCAATCCAATGCGCGCCATAATGTGCTGTCCAGCCGTAAATGAACAGGCCGATAGGGCAGAGGAATCCAGCGATGAGCATGGGCGGAACGCGAAACTCAGGAAGACCTTCTTCAAGGCCGTAGTATGTCTTCATGCGAGCATAAAGCTAGGTTGCATTAGTCGTGTCCGCTAGAAATGAAGGATTGGGTAATGCTTACACCATCCATAAGTGGATGCGAGATCTGCAATCCAATCATGAAGCCTAGACACAGCGAGAGGTAGTTGAGCGACGCAATGCCGACAGGCATATCGTACACTTCCTCGAAGACCATCGGAAATGTAGACAGCATTAGGTACATGACTCCATACAGGTACGCGCAGTATATCGAGGGAGCTTGTGTTGCCGGATGCGTGAACATCATGATGAACGGCAGAACCAGGCGCTTGCGCAGGATTTTGCTGAAGCGATCGGCGGTCTCATATTCGGTGCGCACGACGATATCAGGCCGGATTCCTTCCATTGCCTTACGGATGATCTTCGCCTTCTTCGCTAAGATGGCTGGCGCGTATGTCTCGGCGAGGAAGAACAGTGCAGTGACTTGCACGAAGACCGTGAAGATAGATGTCGCAAAAAAGATCCAGCGCCAGCTGACACCTTGAGAAATGTATGCACCGTAAGTGGGAGCTACACAAGGGCCGATCCAAGTCAGCATGCCGTAGATTGCTTGACCTTTGCCGCGTTCTTCTTTGCGCCATGTGTCAGCTCAGACACCGTTGCACAACTAGAAAGGATCAGTGCACTTCCCTTGAACGTATGAGGGTGCTCAGGACGACAGGGACGTACTGCTTGTGGTGCTGCTCCACCAATGCCACTTAGAAAGCGGAAGGCCAGCATCTGATTTTGAGTCTGCGCAAAGCCGCATGTTGTATTGAAGAGGAGGTAGATGAGGTTGACATATTGCAAGACAGTCACTCTGCCAAAGATCTCTGATAAAGGCGCAAGCACGAAGGGTCCTTGAGCATAGCCGAGCAAGAAGATGGTCATAACCAGCTGCCGCTTGAACCCTTCAGGGATGTCAAAGTCATCGCCGATAGCAGGCAGCGCTGGAGTGACCATTGTTGACGAAATGGCGAGATGAAGGTGAACAGTGATACAAGAACAGTGACGACCCACTTCCGCTTCTGCGACCTGTTCAATGGGTTGCGCAGGTCGAGTAGCTTGTCCCATGTAATCTGCAGTACTCGTCAGCTCAGTCATGGGTCAAATTGGGAATACCTACAATCACGTCCTGTTCTTTTCTTAGAGCTTCCTCGACCACGTGTTGATATCCGGGGTTGTATTTTGTTTCCTCGTCCTGCCATTGCCGGAACAGTCGTTCGGTACTGACGGGCGGCCGGTCGTCGCTCTCGAAACTGAATCTTGGTAGAGCAATCGAACTTCACGCGCTCTGCTCATCGACCGAAGGTCTTCGCAACAACATCTCCTTCAGGTTCATGATGGTACAAACGAAAATGTGTAAAGAGCGCGTGAGTATGAACGAAAGACTGGTGGGTCATAATGAGAACTCTGTTATGTTTGCAGTTGTAATGATGTTGTGTTTTTCAGGGTGCATAGCACTTCCACATATCTGGCCGAAGTCATCCGTTAACATAAAGATAGCGAGGCAGTGTATTCAGCGGCCTCGCTTCGATCGAGGCTGTTCATATCGAGCCACCACGTTGGCCATGATGGTAGTGAACCAAGGCTTCGAACAAGCCTCCATGTTTACGATCTTGTGGAGCCATGCATGGTAAGGTCATAATCTCGCCGCTTGGTACTCGAGATGCAGTGCTAAACTTAACGTAAGTAGTGTGCAAATTGTCAAGAATAGAAACCTGTCGTGTTCTTTCGTGGCAAAGATCTCGGTGTAGAGTCTAGAACCAATGGGAAAGCAGACGTTGGCCGGAAAGAGCTGAGTGGGTGGAGACAGAGCCTTGGTGGTGTAGACGTCACCTCATATGGCTGTGCTCAGATGGACTGCCAAGGGGTTACCATGAAGGCGGACGCTTGGGTCTCGGCATATCGGCTTGGTGAACACACGTGGTTGGGCAAACATCATTGGAAGAAGAGCATTAAGAACCTTGGACATGCAGGGTGATCGTCCGTGGAGACATGCAACGTGGGATGATTGTAGTCTGTGTGTATATGCTGGTCTTCCAGAAAACTTGGTTTCGGGCTATGTCGTCGTCGTAACCTCTGGCTGTGCATGCATGCCATGTCTACCAAATGACCGACATCAGCGGCTGGCGGAAGTGTTGGATCGTACATTTTGGTCTCGACTGTTGTCGTTGTCCTGAGGATTCGAGCGATGTAGTCAGGAAGTGCCAGCGCGCTTGTCCGTAATGCCATGGTCGTGGTCAGGATGTGCGGCCAAAAGCGCATCTTGGTTGATGGCCAACTCGAAACATCTGAAGGCCGTTTGGATATAAGAGTGTCGCGTGCTCAGTTTATAGGAAATATCGACCCTCAATTCACTCGCTCCAGTCTTACCAATCATTATCGCTTCCGATAACATCACTCAAGATCTTCTTTTGAATATTCCTCCAGCTTTCCCCGTGCCCACTTGAGTAGACAATGCTCACGATGCTCCCTTCGTCTGTCGAAACAGGCGCTTCTGAGTCAGTGCCTGATTCAGCTGCAAAGATGCCAAGGCAGCGCTCTCCTACCATGCATCCAATGCATCCTGTGCCGACTGGACGCCCAAAGATGCCCCGACTCCGCACGCTGAAGACCTTCAATCTGTCACAGGCGCAAGTGGATGAGGTTTTGATGTCCGCATCCTCGCTCCTACCCACTCCAACTTCTGAAATTCTTGGAGGTCATCCACTTCGAATCTTGGTTGCTCCTTCAGGTTTCAAGGAAAGTCTAGGCCCAGAACATGTGGCGGATGCTATCGAAGCGGGAGTCCGCAAGGTGCTGGACGAAAGATCCGTTATTCTACGCAAGCTTCCTCTCCACGATGGCGGAGAAGGCTTTGCGCGTGCCTTAGTGGCGGTACAGGGCGGAGAGATCGTGGATAAGGCGGTGATGGGTCCGATAGGTCTACAAGTCGAGTCGCATCTTGGCTTTGTAGGTGAGAACAGGAAGACCGCTGTACTGGATAGGGCCGCTGCTGCAGGTCTTCGCCTTGTGCCAAAGGATGCACGCGATCCAACAGTGACCACCACTTACGGTGTTGGAGAGCTGATAGCAGAGGCACTTGATGCAGGGTCTACTAAGATCATAATTGGCTGCGGCGATTTGGCACTTCCGACGACGGTGCTGGCATGCTCTAAGCGCTCGGCGCCCGCCTCCTGGATGCAGACGGAGAAGAATTGCCCAGAGGAGCGGGTGGTAGCTCACTGGCACGTCTGGCTAGGATCGACTGGGATCATATTCATCCACGCCTTCGTGAAAACGCGGGTAAGTCAACTAAGTCATCGTATGCCATAAATCAGTTAACCCTTGTGTAGCAGAGAAGATCCAGATCGAAGCCGTCTGCAATATCAAGAATATGCTCTGCGGTCCTAGAGGTGTCGCACGAGTGTACGGGCCTCAGAAAGGCGCAACCCCGGCACAAGTCGACCTACTGGCAGCGTCCCTGGATCGTCTTGCATCGGTCGCTCAGACAGTGACTAGAAAGGACATCTCACGTGCGCCTGGTAGTGGTGCCAGCGGAAGCCTAGGGGCGGGACTGATAATGCTTGGCGCTCGGTTGCGCGAGCGATTCTTGGCCATCAACGAGTATTTTGAGTTCGATCAAGTTTTCGAGACGCAATGGGACTTTGTCATTACCGCTGAGCGAAGTCTAGATGGCTAAAGCACCCAGGGTAAGATGACGACAGAGGTTGCGCGCCGAGCGAAACGAAGCGGCGCACAGGTCGTTGCGTTGGCTGGAACGATAGGAGAAGGAGCGGATGCGACGTACGGTGCTGGCATCAAAGCCTTAGCAAGCCTTCTCAGAGGACCCTCGACTCTGGAAGAAGCTATTGTCCAGACCGAGACCCTGATCAAGGATGGTGCCGAGAAAGGTACTGCGTATGATCATGGTTGGGTTGGCTCTTGGAAGAAGACATCATTAGAACGCACTGCCCACGTCAAGACGCGGCGCGGTCTTGGTAGAACCGACCTTTGACGTCGGTGGCATGAGCATAGTTTTCGTCTTAGCCAAAATACCAATGGTTGTTTAGCTGAACAAAATGATGATGCTCATAAACAATGCCACACATCCGTAACGCGTCCAGATCTCTGCGTTGTAGTGCAGTTAAGAGTGCGCGACCGTACTCATCTACCCCCACACGGTTCCCAATCTCGCCCATGAAGCGAGATCATCCCATATCCTCGACAACACAAGCCGCCGCTTAATTCGAAGTCCCAGGGCTGTTACCACGGCGACCTCCACCACCTCCATGGCCCTTACCTCTACCTCCGCCTCCGCGACCCCTATAGCCTCCACTCTGTTTGCCATGTCCACGGCTCCCTGTGTTGCGAGCATTGCCAGGGCGCTTGTGGTTTCCACCTAAATGATGCTGGAGGTCGTTCGACGGATTCACTCCATTTGTTGCCCATTGGCTGGTCATCATTGAGGGCGCGGATTCTGGCGGTGGTAGATCGGAACCAACGCGCTGTGGTGGCGACTCGTTCGAGCCCTGCGCGGTTTGTTGCTTCTCCTGGGGCACTGTAGTATCCAGGGACTGTGCGCTGTTTGGCGACCACCTACTACCCATCATCGGATTGAATTTGGTCGAATGTGATGGTGGCGGTGACGGCGACGACGTACCTGGTTGCTTTGGCGTCGAATCCGTGTCAACCATAGCCTTGCTGTCCTTCGGCGGCGGTGAGGAAGGATTCGCCTCCACTACAGGTGCACCAAGGATGGATGGGTCGATGGTCGGCGACTCATCTTCCGCATTCTCATCCTTAGGAGGACCTTGCATACGCTTGTGATGCTGTAGGTGCTCCTCGCCAGGAGTCTCATCCTGAGAACCATCGGTACCTACGATCGCGATGTCGTCCGGACCATTCTGCGAAACATCTTTCTCTTTAGCATCGTTCTTCTTGACTCTTTGAACGTCGTTCTTCTCGACTTCTTCCGCGTCGTTCTTCTCAACGACTTCAGCATCGTTCTTCTCGACCTTTTCATGATCGGGACAATCGCCTGCTAAACTGTCCTCCGAGGATTCGTCATCCTCAGACTCTTCATCGTCATACTCGTCTTCTATGACCTCTTCAGCCGTCTCTCCACCATCCTGATCCTTGCCGACTTGCTGCTTTTCAGATTTCGTCTTGGCAATAAGAACACGAAAGTCAGCAAAGTTGCCTTTATTGGAAAGGTCCGGCTCTGTGTTCTGCTTTTCGCCTCCAGAAGGTTCAGTCTCAAGGTTCTTGCTCGAAGATGAGCCTGACTGTTCTACCGACTTTTCGATCGCCATTTCGTTGGCCGACCTCGTGACCTCATGCTCAGCGCCGGCTTTAGCAACGGGAACCGAGGTCTTTTTAGGGCTCTTGGTAGCCGGGACGCTAACAACTTTGGGTGCAAGGAATTTCGTCATAGCGTTCTTCCAGCCTGCCATCTCGTCCTCCTTCGTTCGGGGGTTCCATAGTGAGAAGCCAGCCGAAGGTTTGAACTCATTGGCCAATGGGTTCAGTGTAGTAAGAGAGCGTGATGCGGCCTTGGGCGCAGGAAGGGTCTTGACCGGACTCGGTGCATTCGATTTACCTTCTCGTGCTGGGAATTTGCTTCGAACGGGCGCTTGTTCGACTTGACGTGCCTGTGTTGCGGCTGATTTGATTTCGACATGCTCGAAGTCAAGTTCGTCGTCTTGAAGAGCCCGTTCCTTGCTTGCGGCCTGGAGTGCAAGAAAAGGGGTAACATAAGTGATCTTGGGAGGAGCCGACGTCGCAAAAGCAGCCTTGCCGCCCTTGTCGACTGGCGCCGCCGAAGAGGATGGAGGAGCGGACTTTTGAGCAAGTCCTTCTAGAGATGGTAACAGCTCTTGATCGACGGTCTCATGTTCAGAGTCTGCAACCTCTGAATTCGCAGTGCCTTCGGCGGCGTTCGCTGGGATCTCGTTGCCAACAGGAGCAGCGTCTTCGATGATTTCCTCAGCGACGACAGGACGCTCAGACTCCGAAGAGTCTTTGATGGCCTTGACTGGGTCGAGCTCGAAGCTGGACAGCTGAGATATCTGCTTGGTAGGCACTGCAGTGGGCGCCCGAGAAGTCAGATACTTCTCGTCATCCGTCTCGTTGTGGTGTTCTTCGTCCGTGGTTGACGCGTCCTCATCATCGTCATCGTCCGCTGATGGAGCTTCGATAAACTTTGAGAATGGATTGGACACCTCGTTCGGCATTACCGTGAAATCCACGGTGGTAAAAGCCGGCTCGTCCACTGTTGGAAAGGTGGCAGGCAAGGCTGTGTTGACCTTTCCAGTGTCTGAGATGCCATCGTTCTGCTTGGTGTTCGTCGCATCGCTGTTATGTTCAAGCTCGGTGGACCTCGATATGGCCAAGGAAGCGAAAGGGACCTGCTTGAGCAAGTCGCTGCCTGTAGGTGGAGGAGATGAAGGAGGCGTCGTGGAAGCACCATTCTGGAACTCCCGCTCGCTGGCATCCTCATCTTCCTCGGACGTCTCAGCGACCGCGTCTTCGCCGGCGGGAAGTGCGTCCCATGTAGACTCAGCGGCTTGGTGTTTCTCAAGCTCCGAGATCTTCTTCTCCGCAGCGTCCAGTTTCTTCTTCAAGTCATAAACTTCATATGTCTTCTTAATAAAGTTCTTGTGCTCAGCTTGGAGTTCGTCCTTCAGCTTCTCGTTCTTGTCCAGAAGGTCGTCCACGTTCTCCTCCAGAATCGCCTTTTCGCTGGTCAGCTTGTCTTTATCTTCCTTGAGATCTCGCATGTCCTGAGTAAGCTCGTCGTGGTTGTCGCGCAGCTCCTTCAGCTTCTGATTAAGCTCGCTGCGGTCCTTGCGAAAATCGTGGACCTCTTGTTCAGCTACCGTCGTTGCTTTGGTATGCTTCCCAGACTCTTCGCGGGTCGTCTTAAATTTCTCGTGCTCTTCATTGAGAGCATCGTTTGACTTTGCGAGCTGCTCTTCCAAGCTAGTGATACGCTGCAAGTGCGCCCCCGACTGCTTGCTGCGTTCTACCTCCGCAACAGTAAGCTTAGACTGCAGCTCGTCGCGCTCCTTCGAAGTCCAAGCGAGGTCGTTCTGAACAGCATTGACGCGCTCGTGTAGATCCTCGATGATCTCGCTTGAACAATTCTTAGAGCGCTCGTGCTCTGTCTTGAGCGACTTGACAGATTTCTCAACATCCTGGATCTGGATATTTCTGGCGCTGACATCGCTTTGCAATGCAATATTTCGATCACCGGTGGCGCTCGCAGGATGATCTTGCTGCTCTGATGCGTCCGGCTCCGCTCCATCCGGTTTGATTTTGTTGTTACGTGTGTCCATCGCTGTGTTATCGTCCGGCGTCTCATCGCCCTTTGAAGAGAGAACAGACTCCAGTTCCTTCTTGAGCGCCTCGATCTCGCATTGATACTCATGCTTGACGCTAGCGCCATCCGCGAGTGCCTGATGGTATTGACGCTCAGCGTCATGGTCGGCGAAGATGATTCCAGCTGGCATTTCGATCACTTTGATGCCTAGCGACGAAGTCTTACGGAGGGGAGATTGGGATTTTGCGTTCTCGGAGCGCGAAGGCATTGTGAAGTTGTGTTGTTTGCGCAGGGGACCGGTGGATTGAGAGGAGAGCGCTGTGCTATAGGCCGAAACTTCCAAAGAGGACCTTGAATAGGGCTTTAGAGGCTGTTTGAGAAGCCAATACTAGAAGTCCGGCTGCAAGTGGTGATATTCTTGTAAGCAATGGCTTGTGTGAAAAGATTTGAAGACTGGCTTTTGCGTTGGCTGGTTTGTGAAGATGGTGTAGAGTTGAGGAGAAGAGTCGAGCAGGTGCGTGGCGGGAAAAGGTACTCAGCATTCGCGCTGGCGATAAATTTATGGGGAACGGAGAGACCACTTGGCCATCGCAGATTGGGAGTGAAAGCATCGTGAAAGTAAGTGCCGCAAGTGCGGTCGAAAGCAAACAAATTAGAGATCAATGACGCAATTATAGGATACACTCTTGCCGGTAGGGCTTGACAAAGTCTCCGCAGTGAATCGAAGCAGCCATAACTGCCTTGCAGAATGTGACAAACATAAAAACATATCCCTCTACTGATTGGTATCATCCAACTGGTTCCGCCTAGCAATTTCAGCGCGAAGTGCTTCGATAGTTTCATCCCGTGCTTTGATGATATCATCCCGAGTGCCTTGTGAAGCACGAAGCACTTCGAAAAACCCCCGCAGCCTCTTCTCCGACGCCTTACACACGAATATCTCTACTTTCAATTCTTCTATCCTCTTCCTAAGAGCAGGTTCCCAAGAGCCTGTCTCTTCTGCTTCGTCTCTACCGTTCCTTATGATCTTTTCGAACTCTTTGATCTTGTCTTTGCATAATTCTTCCGACTCCAAGGTGATGTTGCGCTCCTTGAAAATCTGTTTCCTCAACTTCTTTTCATGACTGGCTCGGGTCCGCTTCCATAGATCAAGAGTCGCAGGAAAGTTCGTGTCGCTTTCGAGATTTTGCCAGCAGAACCCGGGTACTAGAGTTGGTGGCATCTGTTCCAACTCTACAATCGTGTCACGAAGACGCTGAAGAGCGGTATCACGCTTCTTGCGATCCTCATTGTTCGCAATGTATTGAATCTTGCGAGTGATGAGCTCTTTCTTGGCCCTAGCTAGGTCTCTTTGGGTGTTGTTTCGTTCTTCCTCGGCCAGGTTTTTGTCATCTATGCTTTTGCGCATCTTAGCTTTGTAATGCTGGTACCACTCCTCTGAGTTCCAGTTCCGTAATCGCTTGCTCAGACCGAAAACCAAAGCGGCCAAGAAGAGCGAGACGCCAAGAAGAAAGAGGACGATTGCGCTCCCGAGGACCCTCTCGAAGAACTTGGTCGAAAAGGGAATGATAGGAGCCCTCCAATCGCTGTAAACGGTTTGCACCGCCGGCCTTGCGATGCCGAATTCTATGACTGTCAATCGCTGCCATTCCGTTCGGGTAACAGTCGTTTTGGGCAGCCAGGATGTCGTGGTATGTGGTGTAGTGAGCATCAAAGTCCTAGAGTACTCGGTGTTGGTGTGATGCTCGGTGGTCGTTGTCGTCTCAAGAAGTGTTGTTAGCTTCAAAACCGTGGTAGTCACTAGACTCGGGACGGTATCGGTTTTCGTCTTGGTGCGCCAGGAGGTTTTCTCCTTCATCGTGGTGGTCCACTTCGTGGAAGGCTTATTGGTAGGCCCTTGAACGGTAGTGGTAGCAGTCTCGGTCGCAGTCATCGAGATTGTGACGGTGGTAGGTGGCCGTCCGATAATCATTCCCAGGCCATCGGGAGATGAGAAGTAGGATCTAATGTCGTGTCCACCGGGCTTTGCGGGACAGAAAATCGGTTCGATGTACTTCGCCATTTGCGGAAATGCTAGTACTGTGCCAAAGCCCAAGCCCCAGAACATGTCATGGTTGACGAGGTATTGACCTGCCTGAATTGCAAGGTCCATGTTTTTCCCAATTCTGGAAGTCTGTTGATATTCGTGTTGTGTTTTTAAGGTCGTCGTTATGTTGGAAAATGTGCAAGAGTGCAGGTGGTGTCGGAGAGTCGCAGCTGTGTTTGTGAGCGTTGCGAGGACAAAGACTTTGCATTAGATCCCAAGCAGCATAACAATAATAGAAACAATAGAAACAATGAAGGCTGTCATTGCATTGTTGCCATTATTGCGTTGTACAGTACAATTAGGACAAGATGAAGACAAAGACCAAGTGATCACCGCCAACTCAAGTCTCCGATGTGGCATAGTGTCTGAGAAATTATTAGCCCAATGCAAAGACCCCATATGGCTGGGACCAAGATTTTGAGCTTGCGGCGAACTGGCATCAAACGAACCATGTGGGTGCGCACTTGCACTCAAGTCTTCAACCAGCTCCACATGTTCTTCTTCGTCTGAGTCTGCTTCGTCCTGTCCACTGTGTCCATTGACTCCGCATGTTCCAAGCTCTGCTCTTCGCCCAACCTGGGGTTACGGAGTGCCAATGAAAAACTGATTAGCAAAATCGAAAGACAGATACCGGCGATGCACAGCAGTCTTTGCACATGGCGATAGGCCTGAACGACGGCATCGCGCTCCGGCGTACCGACAGGATACGTGATGGCGAATGTGAAGGGGTCGGCGTAGACGGTGGCCGCGAGAGTGGAGTTGCCAGTTTCGCGTGTAAGTTGACTGGGAATGATGTTTTGCCACATAGCGCCCGAGACGGTGTTGCCGAAGGCAGAGCCGATGTTGTAGGTTGCAAGATAGACACCAGTGACGATAGCAACGTCTATGGTGGCTATGTTAGCAGAAGCTCCAAGAGGCATAATGATTTTATACGTACGTTCGTGTTTCGTTGCGGCTTGAATACTTGCCTGCGCGGGGTACGGGAACATGCCTCCTGCGATACCCAAGCAGATTTGTGCTCCTATTATGCCAGAATGTGATGCACTACCCGTGCCGCCACGATAATGGATCAATAGACCGAAAGCGACCATGAAGAGGCACGTGCCGAAAACGATGAAGGGCTTCAAGCGTCGAACCTTGAAGACGATGCCGCCAAGTATGATGCCCGTCAATACAGAAGAGAAGCTGTAGAGAGAGGTGATGCGCGTGGCAGATTTAATGGACTCATCGAATGCGACTACGAGGACCGTATACAGAAAATCGCCTTGCATGTACCACGCTGGACACTTCGTTAGCTGCAGACTGGCAACACATGGAGAGTCGTACCAAAATTGAGGGTGCAGGCAATGCCGAGTGCGGCCCAAACAGCGCGATCTCTGAGGAGCTATGATCATTTAGCCAATGGTCACTATCTGACGGACTCTAGCTTACATGGAATGGAAGCATCGGGTGAGGCGCTTTGCGCTCCCAGAAGATGAAGGCCGGTATGCAAAGGATGCCGATGACAAGAGGGGCAATGACCTTCGCTGTTCGCCATTCTGACTCGACACCACCGGCAATAGTGAACGGCTACCACATATCAGCAAAGCTTCGAGGAGGGTCGAGAGTACGTTCGTACCGTCAGGATGCATCCAAATACAGCAATCATCAAAATGATTCCAGGAGCATCGAGCTGCCAAAAGAGCCCTTGGAGTATTTTACGTGGCCCGTAAATCTGGTACGGCGTCTTGAATGTGTCCAAAGCCCCAGCGAGCTTTGCCTTACGGTTCGACCACATCAAACTCGCGATTAAAGGCAGGGCACAGACCGTGTAAATAATGGCCCACATACCTGGGAAGAGCTTTAGTAAAGTCAAACGATATCCCGGAATCACACATACCAATACCCCATCGCCAAGTCGTCCTGGCCAGGACAGCTTTGCCAATATCGCCGCTGACCCATGTATTGATCAGGAACGGGATTGCTGGCACGTATGAGAACAGAAGGCGTGACCGCAACGACGTGATGTCCGCAATTATGATCTCGATCAGCACGATTATGGTTGTGTATCCGACTTGATACAAAACCGCGCCAGCACAGAAGGCTTCGACGCCATTACTGGTGGCTTCCACGATAGTACCGATGATGTAGAACATGATCGATATCAGGACGACCTCGACACGACCAAAGACATCCGCTGTTCTTGTATTAACAAATAGTATCGAGGCGCGAGGAAAGGAACATCATACCGATTTTAGCAGCAGTTGGCTGTGCTGCGGCCGAGATGATGCTTCGCAACACGTTGACCGTGGCAAGCGTAGAATGTTGGAGAAAGCCAGCAGTGGCATAAGGCTGGTAGGTGTAGCGCAAGGTGCCATCGAGACCGTAGGCATAAGCGATGAGAAAGAGTCCAAAGAAGATGAAGCAGCGATTGGCAAGGGGAGTGTGCGCGTTCAGAGCTTCAATTCGTGCCACACCTGGGGATTTGGCGCCGATCAAAAACTCCGAGTCTGGAGTGTGCGACCCGGATTTGACGTCGACATCGAGTGGTGGCTTTGCCGCGTCGTCGAGATCATGGCTGGACATTTTGAAAGTCGATCTGATAAGATGCTGGCTGTACGAAAAACCCGATGAGGCGGCTCCAACCTATATACATGATCCGAGGTTTTGGGTTGGGGGCCCGCAGCGCATTATCTCCGCAGCTAGTGAACCCAGCCCTGCAAATCTTTCAACCAGCCAAGCACCCTAGAAGTACCTTTCCACGAGCCACGAGTAATTGAATAGGGTAGAAGTCGTGTTGGCTTCGTACTAAGTGGATCTGATAAGATTAGATCGAGGGCCTGATTGGTGCCGTGGGTATTTGATGGTGCATTTGAAGCAATGCCAAGAAACGCCCAGCGTCAAATTTTTGATCCCTTCGTGAACGGGCAAAAGCGCTTTGCTGAATTAGTAGTATTGTCGTCTGATGTGCCGAGCAACCTGGATTTCGAATGAGGTGATGCCAAAGGTCTGGCCTTAAAGGTATCTGGTGACTGTCGGTGTGTCCGCACATCAAGCTGGTGATCGCAAGCAAGCTTCGGGAGCTCCTTTGTGGACACGACTTACCTTCGCTGATTGCAAAACTCGTGTCACGTAGAGTATATGCATACTTTTCTCGGAGTTGCAAAGTACTACAGAAGGTGTCTCGATGGCTCATAGTTGGTTGCACAGCAGCGAATGCACCACACTTACTTCGCATGACCCTTGGGGCTCCACTTCTTGGTTGTCGAAGTGGCTGAAGAAATTGTGGGCCTTTCTATGTCCATCTGTGCAAGCGAGTCCACTCTCCAAATCAGTTCAAAAGGCGACGTACAAGGGCATTGCATTAGAGAGCTGATGTCAAGCTGTGCAAGGACATGTTCGGCTTTGACCCTGCAAAACCAAATCAGTGTTGCTCTGTGACCATTGTCCGGATGCTGCACAGGGTCGAACATTACCTCGAAGACTCACCGGACGAGCTACATATGTGCCGCACACAGTCCTGCTTCCTTGGCCTGATATTATATATTCGGAAGAACGAATCTTTGTTGTCGAACTCAACCATCTACCGCCCTCTACTTGGGCTGCTTGTATCGACGAGGACTCTCGCTGTTACAGAGACCGCCGAGCCAATGCGGTAGTTGGTACCATGATGCGACCCGTCCCGAATGAGTCTACAGCAACGATGATGGCGAAAGACCTAACTAGGATGGAATCGCGTGATGAGGAGATGAAAAATGTAACGGTACAAAAAGGCCGACCTTGTGTACCGTTCCGTATACAAGGTGTTTTATACCGTCACACGCCCCCTAGCTCGAACGAAATCGTAAACATAGTGCAGAGCTTACACTAAATGAGTTTTCACCTTCTCCAGGGCTCGATAGACTAGGTTTTCACCCTCCTCAGGGATGTAGGTTGTCACCCTCCACAGGGTCTCGAGAATGGATACTGCTCCTCCGGTGATTTGAACGCTGCTTTTCGTAGGGATGTTGTTCTTGTTGGTAGTCTGCTCATTTGTGGTCACTCACCCAACTACCAGTTCTGTTTGTAGCTGCTGACGCACGCCTAAGCGATTCCGCGCTCATAACTGTAACGGTACAAAAAGGCCGACCTTGTGTACCGTTCCATATACAAGGTGTTTTATAGCGTCACAAAAAAGTACCAATGAAAGGAGGGCCACAGAAGTCTTAGCTAGGCCTGTTGTGGCCTAGCTCGGACTGTCACGACTTTCGAGGTCAGAAAGCACCCGGGCAGCATGCAGAGGGTAACGAACTATATTACATCCACTGCGAATATTAGCGCGCATCGATAAATCGTGTCTAGTTGACCACTCATCCGATTTCGAAGCCGAAGTATTAATGCGGGAGCTATTACATCACTATTTAGCAACTGGGCGTAGGCTGCAGTCCGAAGTTTCGAGTGCAACACATAAGAGACGCCTCCATCTCTCTGCTATCGTGGAATATACCATGACTGAGCCGCTTTTATCGAGTCCATGCATACGTGCGGCTCAAATCGATGTGCCCATCTTCCCCACAAACTATCTAAGTGTGCATTCAGATTGCCGCTTTAGGTTAAAACACCCAGGCCTCGAGCATACCGCGAACCAACAACATGGGACCAATTCGAAGAACCAGGGATTCCAAGATACTCTGCCGGATATACATACAAAATGAGCCTCTAAGATCCTAGGTTATGGACCTGGTGTGCCGTTTTACTCCACTTGGTCCAGAGAACCCGCATACCGCGCGGCAATCGCCTGGCTGACTTCCGAGAACCAAAATATGCATCTCAGTCGCCACTGCTGCCATTGATAAGATATAGCGATGCCGCGTCGTAGACGAGACGTTTCACTTGCTGCGAACGTATAAGTTCTCGGGAACATTGTCGCTCTTTTGACGATCTTGAACCATCGTGCCGTCGCCAATTCTGCAGCACGCGACCGCTTCAAAAGTTCTAAGCGCATTCGATTTAAGGTTTGTCCGAATTCTCCTTCGAAACGAGATGGCTCCAACAACGGCGGCGACAACTTCATTGCCAACCTTGACGCAAAGCGGGGCAAGAGTCGCTTTACAAGCGGCTGAGCAGTATGCGCTTGAGATTGGAGTGCCGATGTATGTATCCGCCTTCCTCCAAGGAAACGGAATACTGATGACTTCGTAGGAGCATAGCAATAGTAGACGCACACACCCATCTCATCTCCTTCACACGCATGGACGGCGCAAAGATTACCTCCATAAATTCTGCCATGGATATGGCATTCACCGCCGCCGGAAACCGCATACCAACATCAGCCTGTGCGCACTACACTCTTTACACACCTTTTGCATCGACTGACTTCTAATCTACAGATCAAGAAAACTCCCGGGCCGGTAGCGCAACCTCAGGAATCGGCAACAGCATATCAGGCCGCTTCTGCACCCTCGGCGGCGGCGTGCCCATCCTCTCACCCTCCAGTAACGGCGAAATACTCGGCGCAATAGGCTGCTCAATAGGAACATCGCATCAAGATGAAGCCGCCGCGAAAGCTGGGCGCGATGCTGTGCTCGCTCTTATACAAAAGGAGAAGCAAGACGAACAGCGTCGGGTGGAAAGTGAGCGGCAAGCAGTTCTGAATCTATGGAAGGAGAAGGAAGAGGAGGTAGGGAGTCTGAGGGAGGAGTTGGAGAGGGGGAGCAAGAGGATGAGGTTTGATGAGACGGGTGTGAGAAAGGGGAGTATTTGTTTGAGCACGAGTGGCAGTTTGAGCGGGAGGACGCCGGATACACCGCCTGAAGATGGGGAGATACATCCAAGTTTTGTGGGTGTGGTGGCACTGGGAAGGGTGTGAGACCGATTCTTCCAAGGGCGCTTGAGGCATCGATTGGCAAGGATCAGCATGTGATAGGCAAATGTTACTCTTGTGGAAAATCTGGTACGCTACGCAGCATTGAAAAGGCGCAGAAAATGGATTTATCATCTACGGACTGAAAAGCTCAATGAACGCCATTCACACCATTGACGTCCGGATCCTTCTTCGCTTGACCCTCGTTCTGCCCAGCGAGCAACCTCTCCACCTCACCTCTATGCTTTCTCAATAGATCGTTCGTTTCTGCCTAATGCTTGACCTGCAAATCAGAGTACTGCTGAACGATTGATCGTTCCTCGCGCTTTGGCTCTAGTGCTTCCATCTCCGCCTGAGTCGTGGTTTCAGCGGCACTCAACCCATTGGTAGCGGATTGCTCACCGTCCTTGGAATTGTACTGGACGTCCAGACCAGCAAGGTCGTTAGCCTTCCGCCACTCTGTGAGAATCTTGATGAACGCCGGACTACCGTACCCGTATGTGGCATTCCGAGCCGCTGTCAGCGAGGGTTTGCCTTCGTTATTGTAATATCCTGGTGTACACTCCTTGAAGAAGTCGCCGCGCATAACAGTGCCCTTGACAATGGTATCGCGCCATGCTTCCTCAGCTTCTTGCGTCGGATCGACTGTTCTGATGTCGCGCTTCTTACACTCTGAAATCACGTATGCGAAGTGTCGTGCTTGCTCGGCAGTGACGTGCATGAAATTTGGCGTCAGCGCGGCCTGAACAACGGAGACCCAGAAGCAGTTGGGGAACTGGCGACTCGTCCATCCGTGTAAGGTCGATGCGCCGTCTTTCCACTTCTCGGTTGTCGTCATGCCGTCTCGGCCGTAGATCTCTATGCCAGTCTTGTGAGACCATTCATTTGCAAGCTCAAACCCGGTGGCGTAGATCAGGCAATCGATTTCGTATTCCTGCCCATTGGCAACGATACCCTTCTCTGTGATGCGCTCTACGCCCTGGCCCTTGGTATCAACGAGCTTGACATTAGGTCGATTGAATGTGTGGAGGTATTCGTCATGGAAGCATGGACGCTTGCAGAATTGGTTGTACCATGGCTTGAGTGCATCTGCAGTTTCCTTGTCCTTTACAATTTCATCAGTGCGAGCGCGAATCCACTCCATCTTCTCAAAGTCGGCCAACTGTCGCTTCGCCGCAGCTTCGATAGGATTTTTTGGATCCACGCCCGCGGTGATAAGCTTGCGGATAATGTCAGTCCAGCGATCTGCGACCATGTCTTCCTTCTCGAAACCACCGTTGACAATACTGTCGAAGTTGTTCATGCGTTCTTGTTGCCATCCCTTCTTGAGTGATTTGGCCCATTCTTCATCAGTTGCTCGATTGCCACGAACGTCAACTGATGATGGTGTTCGTTGAAAGACGTATAGTTGCTTGGCCCACTCGCCAAGATGAGGCACAATCTGTACGGCGGTTGCGCCTGTACCAATGATACCGACGCGCTTATCCTTGAGCTTCTCTAGACCGCCTGACGGGTCACCACCGGTGTAGTTGAAGTCCCATCGCGAAGAGTGGAAGGAATAGCCCTGGAAATCCTGGATGCCAGGTACTCCAAGAAATTTCGGTCGGTGTAGTGGGCCAGCAGCCGGAATGATGAAACGAGACTTGATCTTATCTCCGAGTGCAGTATGCGTGGTCCACTTGCCCTCTGCTTCGTTCCATCGCATTTCCTTCGTCTCGGTTTGGAACAATGCACGCGAGTACAGGTCGAACTTCTCTCCGATCATGCGGGAGTGCCTGAGCAACTCCTTCGCGCGGGCATACTTCTCGGTTGGCATGTAGCCGACTTCTTCGAGTAATGGCATGTAGATGTAAGACTCGATGTCGCACTGTGCTCCTGGGTATCGATTCCAATACCTGTGAGATCTGTCAAAGCATGCCGTGTCTCGTCACCGATGTGAACGTACCATGTACCACCGAAGTCTCCAGCCTTTTCGATGATGCGGAAGTTATTGACACCAGCCTCGATCAACCGCACCGCAACAACCTGTGCGCCATACCCTCCGCCTACAATAACAACATCTACCTCTTCTTCAATAGGATCGCGAGTAAAGCCTGGCTCAACCCAAGGGTCTTTCAGGTAATGTGACAGCTTTCCATCGAGGAGAACGTATTGCTCGACGCCTTGATTGCGCGCCAACCGCCTGTCTCGCTCTTCAAGATACTTCGCTTTGAGCGCAGCTGGGTCGAAAGCAATGGTCTCTCCTTGTGCTAATTCTCCAACTTTGATGTCGACTGGCGACTTCTCTGTTGTTGGAATGGGTAGTTCTGCTACTTCTGTAGGTGGGATAGGGCCGAGCGTGGTCATGATGACTGTTCAGCTTGTGAAGACAGGAAGTGGTTTCAGAATGTGAGCGCTTGATGATGGAGATGAACAAAGCCAGAACGTGGTATATGTTCTCAACAGCTTACCGCGAAGGCCACCTTAATAGGAAGTAGTGCTACATATGTAGCCGCGGCATCTCGAGTGTAATACTCAGGTCGAAGCTTCCCCACTTCAATGCTCACGTATGATGTACCACAAAAGCAAGGGCGTGTCCAATCACGCGCAACATTGAATGTCGCCCAACTGGTAGCGACATGTAAGACGCAAGTCACTCGGCCGAATCTTTGACCCCTCATGAACTATCCATTGTGACTCGCACTCGAGGCGCGGATTCGGAATTTCTGCTATCAAAATCCGGTGTACATAGATATGGTGGGGTAGATGTGGGCGGTTGCTCACCCAAACCAACTAGGCCAAAGCGAGTCACAACACTGAACAAAGTTATCAGCAAGGCTCGTCAACCGACGTAGGCTTATCTCAATGCTAGGCACGTCAGCTGAGGCCAAGGAGAAGCGTATCTCGTATGAGCAGTTTCAGGTGATGTTCTTGTGCACTTGTTCAGCATAGTGACCAGCTGCTACCGTGCTCACAAATGCATACTGCACACTATCACGGTGTAGCCCCGAAACCGGACCGCAGCCGTTCTAGTTTCCGAGAAGATCGTCCGTAGAGTATATCACGTAGCGAACGTGGGTCAAGCTTGAGCTGGTGATGCTGTTGCTGCGGAATGGATGGCACCGATTCCGTTCGGACAAAGGACACCGGGGCGGAGCAAGCACTACAGTCCCTCGTACGAAGATGGATTGCAACTGGCATTCTGCATCGTGGACGTCGATTCTGGCCAGAATAAGCCTAGAGTTTCAGTTTGTTGTGGTTGAGCAAAGACTTCGAAGTTGAGAAGTTCGGAAAGTGGACGTCATCGGTGAATTGAACGTGCTGGACACGCTCGGATCAACGAGGCTGCAAGACCGGACAAAATTGCGCGAACGATCCAGGCGCTCTGATCACCACTTGCCAGCCATTTTCATCATCGTGAACGGGACGTTAGGATTGCGATGCGCAAAAACAAGCAATGTCTCTCGATGCCACACCTGGCCCTTGCACGAGCAATAATAGCCTACCCAGAAATAGGAAGGCGCGCCAGGGTCCTAAAGACCGCATGTGACAAGCCGCAAGCGACAAACGTGGCTCCTCGTGCGACTCAATCCATAACTCGATGCTGGATCTACAACCTTATTTCGACTCAGGGCACTGAGCGCCTCTCGTTGTCACCGAAGCTGAGCGCGTCGTAAAAGTTGGGAGGGCGGTATTGGAGGCGGGCGCGGCATTCAGCAGCGCGCACTTGGCGAAGGGGCGCGATGCGGACTGTGCTTGGGCCGCGGTTGCTAACGCCTCATCTCCGCAGCCGCGCCGTGCGAGGTGTGTGATCAGGGGAGGCTTGATCGGCCTTTTCTATTTGGCACAGGTGAGAATGCTGTGTGATATTCAATGTTACTAACCGCGGATACAATTGCGCAGATCTGTGATTGCAGTCAGCTGTGAAGTTGACACACAGTCAAGGGTGACATGTCACGGCGCAATGAGTGATTGCAGGTTTTGGGACCGTAATTCGTGAATGCGTTAATTTGCAACAGAAGATGCAATCCCTAGCAATGAACAGGGGAATAGAAGCGTACAAGCAACGTACGATACAGAGAAGAAGTGAAATAGATCCAGCGCACGCAATGCGATTTTCTCCAAACCAACCCAATATCCAGAAAGCCCCCAACTCCACCCCTTCGGCATGATGCGTTTAGGCAAAGTCGCAAGACCAGATGCCAGCGTACCAAGCGCAACCGATCTTGGAGTAGTTGGGCGAGGTAAGGATCTCGGCGTGGCCAGTCTGGCCTTCGTATGACCAGCCCTGGGACATGGTGGTGCAAACGCCGTCGAGACCAGGAAGGGTGGGGATCTCGCAGAGCCATCCACCAACGAAGACCTTCTCGAAGCTGGTGACGTTGTCGTCACCTGGGGCAAGGGTCTGACCGTAGGTGCCAGGGTTGAGCTTGTGAACCATCTGGCCGTTGCTGGAGACAACGGTGTCCATGGCGTTAGACTCAAGCTTCGAGTCGCAGGCAAGTTGGCTGAGACCCAATTTCGCGCGCCACTCGTCAACGACACCCATGTAGCCAGAGGCTGAGGGAGCTGGAGCAGCTGACGAGACTGGCGCAGCGGACGAGACTGGCGCAGGAGTCTCAGGAGTAGGGGTAGGAGTAGGAGTGACAACGGGAGCCTCGTACTTGCTGGAAGGCGCAGCAGGCTCCTCGTACACGACGCTGGTGGTGGACGGAGAGTCGTAGACTGGCTGGGGAGAAGGAGTTGGCTTGTGCTTGGGAACCTCGTAACCCTCGGTCACGTAGACAGTTTGAACGACGGTCTCAACAACAACGTGGACATTCTTGACCTCCTTCGCGGGGTATCCGTTGCCGTAGCCGGGAAGAGCAAGAGCTGAGCCGGCAAGGGCTGCGAGAGTGAAAGCGGCGCGCATATTGATAGTGGATTTGTCTTTTGTTGCTGTTTGTTAGGTTTGGTAGTGATTGACTGGTTGGTTCGACGGAGGTTTTCGAGATTTTGAAAGTTGTTGTGAAGGAACGATTTATGCCGATGGGCGGTAGTGAACGTGGTGTCAGTGAATGACTTTGTGTAGAGAATGACTGGATGTCGGAACCTGGAAGTCGCAGACCTGAATCCAAGAGGGTAGGTGAAAGAAAGGGAACGAGGGCCTATATACCGATTAGGCACATGAGCGCCTCGCAGCGCCTCGCAGATGGGAAATGAAAGCGAGTGCCAGACCGCCCACCACGGCCCCATCCTCCGCACATGTGCTTGGGTGCTGCCGCTAGCTAGCCTTGGGCCAGATTTTGATCCCAACCAAGCTCTTGGTAGCCGGATTGAATCCTTTCATTTCCTTTCGCGGCTGGTGACGTCCGTTGCGAGCACCAGATGTGCATCTGACTGTGTCCGGTTTTGGAGCATGATACCAAGACCATCGCTAATGGCCAACATGTTTACTGCATTAGAACCTTTGTTTCTTTGTTTGCAATGCGCGTTTAAGCAACCGCTCTGTGTCTCCATCGTCAAGTCGCGGCGCTTTCATTTGTCTTTGTCGGCGTGCCTCGAAACCCGAATGGGTATCAGGGGTAAACACGGACGATCACTTTACTACTGCAGGGATCACTGTCACTAAACGCCCGTTTCTGGTAGTCCAGAGAACGAGCTAACGTCTGATTTGGCAAGACGTGAAGCATTTCCGAAGTGCGCTCGATACCCATTGGCCACAAGAACATCCATGCGCGTCCGCACAGGGCCACGTTTCAGATGTTTTCTTCGCGCGAAAGTTCATCAGCGGGATAAAGTTGTGCGAACCTGCACAACAAAACAAGGGTTCAGTACTTTTTTTGGTTTCAGCCACGGTGCCTCAGCAGCTCAATGATCTGAGCACCAAGACCTCTTGTGGCGGAAATGATGTGCGGAGATGCCAGGAACGATCGAGACTCGCGGGGTAGTCTTTAGCTGTGGAGCCTCGAAGAATTAAAGACGGGAGAGCCTCGTCGTTGAAGCGGCGGCACGATCGAAACAGCGACCCTGTCAGTGAAGTGCAACGGGGAAGTGGATAGACGTCTTGCCAGCGTGACATCCTTCACCCGCCGCACTTGATCGACAGGTAGACGAGAACCACGACTGCGCGCTTGATGACACTCGGGTTCAGTTCCGTCGTGTCACCAACGCCTTTCCATATCCACGGTCGCCACGTGTAGTGCAGATGTTTCAACCAAGATGTCCTCGAGGTGGACCAGCGCATCGGAAGTTCCCAACACTGATTTCTCGATTCGATTTACGTCATCTCTCGACCTGTGAATGCTGGGATGCGAAATGACTGACGGGGCGAGGCATGGATTCTCATCGCGGATTAATTTTCCACCCGCTGCCGCAAATCTTGTTTGTTCCTCCCTCATCTCATAGGAGATGAAGCACCGAAAAAGCTGACCAGCCATGCTTCATAATGGAATGAGAGATCGTTGAGATACCCACCCGTTGGTCTGGACACTCTCTTCTCCGTCATGTTGAGTCGCGAAAGAGGGGGATTTCGTGTTCTTTCGGCAGAGCTGCGGCGTTCATGACATTTTGTTTCAACCTGCTGCAGGCGGCCCACATAAGTTACTCTGCGAAATTCCAATATACAGACCTATCAGAATTCTGCAATTGCTTGCCATGCCTCGGTTTTCTGCAACCTTTTTCAACCGTCGTTCCGGTTGCCGCACGCTCGCGCCGAGCCAGTCAGCCAGCGCGATTTCTGCATGGCTGCGCCAGTTGGGCTCACCAGGCGCCGCAGATACTGTGCCCAGTCCGCTCAAACTGTATAGAGGAAAATCGTCGGATGAATTGTGCCACTGGAGCCTGGATTGATTTCAATTTTCCAGTTGTTGCTAGTTGCTGCTGAGAATGTCTCTGAGGCTTGCACAGTACACTGCGACAGAAGCCATGGAGGAACCTCGGTTGCTCGGCCCTGGATCGCACGCGTTTTGTCGCAACAGCCGGTGGGCCCAACAATGTCATTGTCTGATCAGCATCATCGCTCGGTCTCGACTGCTCTGATGTCGTAGATCAAGAAGCCGTCGGTGGGGGCATAATGGTGGTTGGTGGAGACGGAAGCGCCAACCTTCGAGAAACCGTGGTGGAGAAGGGCCGTATCGATAGCGAGTGATCGATAACGATAAGGATTGAGTGCATTAGCGGCGCTCATCGCCGACAGCACCTCCCGATGCCCACGATCGACCCATTCGTGCCTGACAATCCTCCCCGCCACCTGTGCCCTCCACACTCGAGCTTTTGAGCTTCCCCTAACCACATTCTCGAATGTTGCCAAATAATTCCAAGTTCTATCCCATGCGCCGACAATACCTGAACTTCTCGCGCGCTCTACAAGGTTTTAACGCAGAATTCAACCGAAGAAAATCTCTTAGCAAGTGCCCGATTTTGAGTCACACCTCAGCCATAGCGACATTCGCACAGTTCACAGCCAGAACGAAGACTGCATTCCATGGTTGCAGTGCATATCTAGCGGCGACAGCTGCAAGTTAAGTGGTTGTCTGTGAAGGAAGACCGGGTCCGAAAAGAAAATCTCTTTTGCCGTTGTCGACGGCTCAACATGCAGAGCGAATCAACATCAATTCATATGTCCATTTCTCCAATCATATTTTCTCCCCCACCGGCAGTCACGTTCTCGATGTACAGATTGGCAAGAAAACTACGCACTTCGTCATCCGGATGACGTCTCAACCTCTCACCTTCTCTGGAGCCGACGCCTAGTCGTTCCGAAGGATTCGCTGAGCGCAACACCATTGGCCGTTCGTCAGCAGAGCTCATTTCGGAGAAGCACAGCGTTGAAGCCTACAACGTGTCCACCGCGGGTTCCTGGCCTTGACTACCCGGTCGGTAGACTTGTAGTCTTGGTCTTGCAGATCCACATCGACCTTATCGATTGCATGCGTGGACGAATCTGAGCCCTCGCCGAGCAGCCGAGCCCAACACAGCGAGTGTCGTGTACACATCCAAGTCATGTTCTGACAGACTCGTGGTACACCGCATTGTTTCAAGAAACATGTGTGAGGGTCGCGAGCATGTTTCCTTGGTTTGTTTCACAGCCACAAAGACATACTGACGCAGGAGTTTCCTTACCGCACCTCAGCCCCAACTCCAAACACCGTGACATAGAAGCCCGATGCGGAAATAATGAAAAGTCTTCTAGCTCAACTTTCCCACAGGCGCTTTTCATACCCTTACTTACCCCCACTTCGCCGCGTTCCGCCAACGGCCACGGCCCCAATCTTGCGGAGCTGACCAACCAAACCCCGACGCGCCCTGACATGCGCAGCACTAACAGAGCCTTACACGCACGCCGTGCAGCAGCTGGCGCCGGGGCAGACGTGTTGAAGGACGCCGTTTCATTCGGTTTCGAATAGGCCTGCGGCATGTGGACTGGCTAAGGGCATCTAGGTTGGTCTTTGTTTTTCGGTATATACCTGACAGAAAGTAGATAAAGAAGCAGGTGTTCGTCGATCCTGTCGGAGGGTAAGAAGGCCATTGTCAGTCAATCGTATACACTCCTTTGTTCGATTGTCTCTCTCTTGAAAGCCTAGTGCTTCATCACATTCCTTAACCTTGATCTTTCGACGTCGACGTTGATATCAAGTTCGTTACCAGACCTTCCTTCCAACCCAACACAGTCCTTCACGACACCAAACAAACATTCTTTCGAGTCTATACTCATCACATTCATCAACATGATGTTCGCAAAGCCCACCCTCCTTTTCGCTGCCCTGCAAGCTAGCCTTGCCGCAGCTGGCAGTGCCATCGTCAAGAACGCATGCACCTACGACATCTGGGTCTGGTCCGTCTGCTCCACCACCGGTTCCTCCAGCGCCATCCACGTTCCCGCCGGATCCCAGTACTCCGAGGCTTTCAAGAATGCCGCCGTGTCCCTCAAGGTCAGCAAGACCAACCAGTTGACTGGCGGCGCCCAAACCCAATTCGAGTACAGTGCCGTCAACGGCCAGCTCTGGTACGACATCAGCTTCGTCGATTGCGCCTCTGCTGAGAGCGCCGATAACTGCCCCGGGCACGCCGACGGCTTGTCCATGACCAGCTCCAATTCTGCTTGCGGCACCGTACACTGCGCCGCCGGAGCATATTGCCCGACCCAGGCGTACTATTGCGACACCCCTATGTCCAAGCTCGGCCTTCAGGATCCTGTCTTTACCTGCCCCGGTGTGAGCATGAACAGCATGGATCTGGTCATGACCACTTGCGCCGATGACGGGCAAAAGATTAAGCGAAGCATCGCTGGTCGCCTGCTGATGGACGCATAAGCAACGAGGAATGATGAGAAAAACGTTAACGACCATTCTCTTCTCAAGCCCTCTTGTTCGTAGATACCCGACCTTACAGGCCAGCTCTTACACTTGCTGAGCCTCCACTTCAATATCAATATTGACTTCAAAATTCGTGCCTTGGCGAGAATCTGTCATGCTGACGATGCTCTTTGATGATGATGTTGATCGTGATAGCGACCAGAGGATGAGGCCATTTTCAGACCATGTGCTGGATCAATGCTACGAATCCGATTGCTCTTACGAGAGACCATGATGCTCGTCTCGAGTCGCCGGCCTCGGCTTTTGCGCTAGTGGTCGCAGGACTAGACTTGCCGTTGCCACTTCCGACAGTGGGTGTCGCTGTGGTAGACGAGCCCGGCCCTGTTGCAGTTGTCATTGTGCGCACAGGTAGTGTCGTCGTTACATCGCCCAAAACTAGTACAGTCGAAGAGCCTGCAGTGCCAATAGAGATCGGCACAGTGCCGACTGTGACTGCTTGGCCTGGCGCAAGAGTCTGGCCTGCCAAAACGTACTTTGTGGTGCCGTCAATGACTGTGGTAGATACCACAATACCTTGTGGACCATGCGTTGCTAGTGCTAGCTGAGTATACTGAGCAGCTGGAGCGACTGTAGTCGTTTGTCCATCGGCTACCAGGATGGTGTTACCCGTTGAGTCGAGGCTCAATGCAATAATCACATTATTGACTGTAGTTGTGGCACCGATGGCAAGCGTGGCAGAACCCACAACATATCGATAGCCGACAACACCTGCGATAGTGGTTGCTTTCCCATCAACAGTGACTACGCTAGCACTAGTCACAGGTTCAGGCTGTAATGTGAGTCCGCCCTTGGTGATTACCGGTGGTGGCGTTACAATCGGTTGCGCCTCTGCTGCTGGAGTCGTCAAGCGAGCGCTGTACACTGGAGGGGTGATTACTCCATCTGAGTCGTCCGCTGGAGCCTCAAGATGAGGTGGGTGGAAGATAGGAGTAGGAGTCGATTCATCTTGCGTAGCATCTCCCCAGCCGCTTTGGGATTGTTCAAGATGAGGGGCTCCAGCCGCAGAAGAGATCACTATGGTCGCACTCAGGTAAGATTGTATAAGTGACCCAATATCTGGAACTGTTGGCGTCGTGGTCACGATATTCCGGTTGATAGTTGCTGTCGGCAACCCGTCGAAACCATCGGCCTTGCTTTCCAAGTGCGGTTTGAACAATGCAGATGGGTGCGATGAGGTTCCCGTCGGCACGGTCTGTATCGGCTCCCACGGCGCAATAGTCGTCAAATTAAGCGGTGCTGTGGCGCTTGGGTCAGTGATTTCGCTGATGGGAAATACGAGCCAAAGTCCACGTTGGGATTGAGCTCAAGAACACAAGACCTACCATCTCGAATAGCGAATGCTGAAATTGATGATATGCAGCCCAGCATCTGCTGCGCATGCAAATAGCGCATCTTGTAGGACAGAGCGGATAGACTCGCACAAGGCGCTGCGTGAATGAAGTGAACAGGAAGCAGAAGGATCAAAAGGCTTGGAGAGGCTTGCAGGTCGCAATCCTAAAAGCCACGATCTCGACCCCTAAACGGCTGGGGCTGCCCCAGGGTATGGGTCGATAACGGGATGCTTGCGCGCACGGTGCAATGATGGGAGTTGTGCCCCGTCCGTGTTGCAACTAGGAGGAGTTCGAGAGAGACAGTAAGACGGTCAAATTGAGAGCCTTGTTTTGCATTCCAATTGGCGCATTCTTTGCGAGACTGCAGACAGCGCGTCCGGGCGCGAAGGGACCATTGTTATGAGCGCTGTCATCGTGGTCATTTCTCGGATTCATGCGCTCGCGGTGGTCGCTCCAGGCACCCCAGCCAGGAAGGTGCCGCGCGAATAACCCGAGATGCCGCTACGCGAAAGGATGAGTGCCGCGGGCATCTCAGCTGAAGCAGATCACTAACAGTCTTTTTGCAATCCTGCCGCGGGCGTTGAGAGAATCAATTCGCGGCCTCTGGGCATCTTAATGCTTGAAGAGGAAGGTGTGTTCAAAGTCAAAGGAAGCAAGGAAGAGCCCGGTGAGACCAATTTGAGGCTGACATAAGCCTGAAATTCGACCTCTGTTGACCTCCAATCGTTCAACAACCTCATGCGTTCGATCCTACCTTGACAATGCCTCATCAAAATGCGCAAGCATCAACAGCCGACTGTTCTGATGTTGCTAATAGTAGTATGCAAAACCAAGCTTGAAGATATACAAATCACTGGAAGAACTCTCCAGTCCAGCCTTCTTCCCCATGTCGTTCTCGAGAACAACACGCTCCTCAAGAAAAGCCAGCAATGTTCAGCCCAGCTAGTTCCTCTCCAATATCAGTCACATTTCGAAATGCTAACAGCGGACCGCTGTTACTAGTCAGATCAACAACAATGCTCATTGTCACAGCATTCCCGTTGCCTTTGACCAACATGAACAACAGGGGCCTGAACCTCGTCTGCCCGACGATCATCGAATTCTGCGATCGATTCACACCGTCATAAACCCCAGAACACAGCGCTAGCTTCCTTGTCGAGTTTAAATAGCAGATAACTCAAGCTCGGCGTATATTTCAGCTGATATAGGCTGAATCGGCGAGTATTGTCCCGTGACGGCGCGATAAGCAGCTGAATCGAGTATCTGTGAAGTGACGACTGTAGTATATTCGGGAAGCCAGCGCGACACGTCCAGAATGTCAAATAGATGACTTATCCAATGCATCCCCCTACGATAACGTTCCTCTCATCTTGGGCTCTGGAATTTGAAAACCGCCGCCCCCGAAACGCAAGACCACGTGAATAGTGCATTCCCGTGAGATATCGTAGTCGCCTAGAGTCCTCACGTCTGCAAGCTGCCATTGTGCGAAGAACAAACGTTGCCGGTCTGGATGTATCACTTCGGATCTCTGGATGATCTGCTTGAACGCTTGAATGGTCCTGTCAGAGTGGACGGAGAAAGATTTTGTAACACCGACTGGACACTTTATAAGACTATGGAGTCTTCGGCTGCCATTCAAGTGAAGTGGTGAGTCTGGGAGAGGAATACGATGATGTGGTATCAAATCAGGAGGGACGGAAATGGAGTGAGCACAAGGGGTCGAAAGTATAAGCTTGTGTTGTCGGCGCAGGCTGAGAAGAAGTAGTTCTAGGCGGATGGAACACGTGAGAGACCATCGAGAAATTCTTACGTGACAAAGAGCTGGGCAATAGCAGCATGATTCGAATTTTAGCCCAGAAACTCGGGGAGGTGCTTCGGTCACTATATTTCCGAATCAGCAGTCTTCCTCTTCCTGTTCCTCTTCTTTTTCTTCTTTCCGTCGCCCTCAATGATATCCATTGCCCTTTGATCCATAGCGTCGTCTTGAGCCTCTCCTCCAACAATCGTCTCAAATCCGCCCTTAGGTCCGTCCTCATCGCCAAAAGTCTCCTTTCGCCATTGCCTCAGCCTGGCCTTTTTACTCAGGTGCTTCTTGTCCTTTTTCTTCTTATCTGGATCTCTGAAAGCGGCCAGCTTCTTTAGACCAGCAAACTCATTGAGCTGCTTGTCGTCAGCCAACAGGATGTCCCGTGGTGTGAGGCCGAAGGTTGTGGGTGATGTGTCCCGGTAGCGGAATCGGGTTGGTACTTTTGGTTTGGAGGCAAGTTTCGTTTCGTACTCGAGATTGGAGTCGACGAGGTTCTCGATCAGACGGCGGTCGCGCCGAGCAGCGCTTTTGGCGTCGGCTCGTTCTTGTTTCCGCTTTTTGGATGACTCTGCGGGTTTGGTGTCTTCATCCTCTTCTTCTTCTGCGCCAGCATCTTCCTCGTCCGATGATAGTGTGATATCTGGCCGCTCATCCTCGTCATCTTTGAAGTCGGGAATGAGGTCCTTTATGTCGAGATCATCGTCGAACTTCGGCTTCTTTACTTTCTTCTTCTTGCTACTAGCTCCGTCGTCGCTATCGGAGCCAGCATCTTCCTCATCATAGTACGCTTTGCCGAAGCGCTTCTGCATTTCAGCTTCCCACTGATCATCGGACCAGTCGGCCTCCAGGACGTTCTTCCACTCATCAATTTTGAAGTCCCTCCCGCTCAAGCCACCAATCTTGCGAATTTGTTTGACCTTTTGTTCCATTTCCTCAACCTTGAGCTTCCGCAGCCGCGCGAGCTCTTCTTCTTTCTCACGCCTCTCTGCCTCGCGTTTCGCCCTTGCGGCCTCGCGTGCCTTGCGCCTGCCAGTCGCATCATCGCGGCGAACCGTCGTGCTCGCTACAGCATCACGCGCATATGTCATGATCTTCTCGTTCGCACTCGCTGTGTCTTCGAAGTATAGATTGTATGAAGCTTCCCATTCGTCTGCCGCAGCTTCCTCCGAGTCGTCGTCCGATTCGAGTGGCTTGAAGGCGGATGCGCCTGTTGGTACCCATGCGCGCGAGGCCATAAAATTTGACAGGAACGTCTCGGGGTCTTTATCGGCCTGCTCAACGTCCTCTGCAGTGATCTTGACGCGCTCCTTCTTTGATGATGCAGGCTTGGGCTTTGCAACCAGGAAGTCGTCGGCCGCACCATCCTCTTCTGCAGCTGCGTGCATCTCCTTGACAAGGTTCCGCCGAGTCTCTTCTTGCTCCTGTGCGTATGTCTTTGGCGGCGCGTCCTCGTCCTCCTCTGTTGCAAACTTGCCTTCGAGCAGGTTCTTGGTATGGTATTGGCGCAGCGTCATAGACTGCTCCTTCTCTGCGCCATTTGTGCCAGTGTTCTCTGCGTCATCGTCCTGATAAAATTTGACTTCCTTATTGTAGATGCGAGGGTCTTTTGAGCGCAGAGCCTGTAAGGTAGCGTTCACTTGTTCGTCCAGATCCTCGTCGAGCAATTCGGCGGCATCGTCCTCGTCTACACCCTCTTCCGAATCGTCTGAGTCGTCTGCAGGACCTTGAAGTGCTTTGCCTTTGCCATACTTTTCTTCCACTGAAAGTAATTAGCGACACTCACCTCGATGGTGAACATGACTTACACCTATGCTTCTCTTCGCGCTTCTTGTTGTACTCGAATCTTTTCGCATATTCGTCGTTGACTCTGAGTGTGACACCGCCTTCCGCATCCGAGTTGTCGCTGTCGTCGAGCAGTTTCGCCTTTTTTGCAGGCCGATCGGTGGCGCTTTTGAGGGCAAAAGGATCGTTGTCCAAGAGGCCACGCTTGTGACCATTCGTCAACTGCTTTTCCTTGGTCCTCGCCATTTTGGTCGTTGCTGTGTGGGTTTGCGGAGGGCAGGCGCGACTGGCACAAAAATTTGGGAAGCCGCGGCCAAGAGTTCGCAGTGGGTCCGAGACCCTGACGTCGCCCGGGAGCGACGACCACGGCCGCGTCCTTCAACTCGCGGCAGTGAGGCATGAAAGAGAAGGCGCAAATATGTCTATGCTTACCTGCGCTCTCGAAATGCTTCAATAATTCATTTCTAGTTTCTTTATCTTTTGTAGATACCCATTTCTTCGAATTGCAAAGCGACAAGCCGGTGATATGGCTGACGAGACAGCGCTGCAACCCGCGCTGGAGCCGGTCGCAAGACCACTGGCATTGATGTATGCTTCAGCACCTTAGGCATTATACCACTCACTGATAACATCCTGTAGCCCCGTAGTAATCAAGGAAGCCGCGCTCGACTCCCCCACCTTCCGTGCGACCGCTGTTCATTTCGGCGACCAGATCGAGCTGATAGAGCGATGGCTGGGCTCCTACGTCGCCGCAACGTCAAAGCTTACGGCAGAGCTTAACAATGTGCAAACACTTGTGGACGCCTATATTCAAGCTTCACATCCTCCGTTGCAGCTTTCGGAAGCTGTCCTGGACCATGACTACACCGTGCTCGCGCTCAAGCGCTTCGAGGAGGGGGCACGCGAGTTCTGGAACAGCACGCTGCGAAGCATGAAGCGGGCAGAAAGCACAGTGTGCGAGCCCATAAGAGCGTTTCTGCAGAACGACCTGCGCATACTGAAGGAAGCACGCAAAAATCTCGACTCTACTCAGCGCGTATTCGACGGTGCCATTGCACGATATGCGGGGCAGGTCAAGTCGAAGGAGCCATCGTCGCTGCGAGAGGATGCTTTTCAGCTGCACGAAGCGAGGCGCGCATACCTCACTGCCAGCATGAACTTCTGCGTCATGGCGCCGCAAGTGCGACTGACGCTGGATAAGATCCTGGTCAAGGTCGTCAACGAGCAATGGCGCGATATGAGGGTCGCCCGAGAGACGTCGAGCAAGACTTTGGCGGCATGGACTAGCGACGTGGAGCGCGTGCGTGGTTGGAGCAAGGAGATGGAGAATGGCGAGCGCGTCTTCAAGAGGGAACTACACCTCGCGCGACAGCAAGTTGAGCACGCAGCGGAGCTAGCTGCTCGCCCATCGCGAGACCTCGACACATATGCAGCATCGACTGTTCCTTATCTCGGCACGGCGCCTTCGTCTGCGAACCTTCAGTCGCCAGCCAAACCAGATCCAGCGAACGAGCAGGCGGAGAAGCAGGGTTGGCTTTTCCAGCGCACCATCACAGGCAAGCCTGCAAGGACATACTGGGTCAGAAGATGGTTCTTTGTCAAGAACGGTATTTTCGGCTGGCTCACACAGGGCACGCGATCAGGCGCAGTGGAGGAGTCCGAAAAGATAGGTGTCTTGCTATGCGGCATTCGGCCCGCATTTCAAGAGGAGCGCCGCTTCTGCTTTGACGTGAAGACAAAAGACACGACCATACTACTGCAAGCCGAGACGCAAAGCGACATCACTGAGTGGATCTCGGCATTCGAGGTGGCTAAGCGAAAAGCACTGGAAGATACATCAAAAGACAGGGCGCAGGGCTCGGTGGATGCTGCTTTCTCCATCAGCCCTCCTGTTGCGCCCGAGTTCGCTGCGAAGACGTCTGAAGGTCATGCTGGCCATCCCAGCGACGAAATCGGCGCGCTCGACCGTACAGAAACCCTTGCGCTACCTGGCGACAATGGCCATGCTACCCGTGGAAGCTTCGACATCACTCGGAGAGCCACTTCAGTCGAGCCAGGTGGCGAGAGCAGCCGTGCGAGGATCATGGAGAAGCTAGATTTGACACGGAAGTCAGCGGTAAGCCCCCAGCTGAGCGGAAACCCTTCTTCCGCCTCTGGTGGCATTGCCAGCCTCATCTCTGCAAGTCTTGCTTCGGCCAGCCATAACATTGTGCAGGTCGGACAGATTGCAGCGCCTGCGCCTGGCCTCCCGGATACGCGACTTGTCATGGGTCAGACCCTGCCATACACCAGCCTGGCTCCTTCAACACTTGCAAACCCACCTGCGCCAACGAACCTTAGCAAAGCGGCAGTCGCTGTGAGCGGCGAGCGAGGCTTAGGTATCGGACGCTCAGGAAATATGCCTGGTGGTTTGATGGCCAATCTATGGGGGTCGGTCAACTGGGGCTACGTCAATCGGCTGGCGCGTGACGAAGAAGTACCAAACCACGAGCGAAGCCTTTCAGATCCACCGAGTCCGATTCTTCAGCAACCGTCAGCTCTTGGCCCTGTTGAGGATCAGGTTGAAGGAGGTACGTCAAGCACGCCACATGTTGCCGCACACCGAAAGACAATGAGTTTGGGTGGTCCGGCACCGTCACCCAGTCGTACTACGGTCAACACGGAGGTGTTTCCAAACTACTATCCACTTGCATTGCGGATGCAGGATGCCCAGTTCAGGATACTGTTCCCAACAGTGCCCCGTGCTGAAAAGGTGGTATTAGTCTTCCGTGCTGTTTGGAACCCCACGGAACAACAGGAATTCCCTGGCCGGGTCTACGTTACCGCTAAAGACATCTTCTTCTACAGTAATCACCTTGGGCTTGTCCTCATCACCAGCATCAGCATGTCATCCATTGATGAGGTTACAGCTGCAGCGGGCAAGGATTGTGACTTCCTCTTCCTCCACTTCAAGCCTGGTACAAGAGAGGATGGTGCAACAAGACTCACAGTGAAGACCTTCTTGGAGCCCCTGAAGCTACTCTTGCGAAGACTGAACTTCCTTGTAAAGAATGCAACCACGGGCGAGCTCGGTCTCGAGGAGACAGTGAAGCGATTGATTAAGCTTGAAATGGAAGATCCGCAGGTCTCCTCAGGTGACGATGGCTGGGAGGAAGTCTCGCCTGATACACCGATAGATCCTGGTTATGGCGGTAAGAATATCAAGACCAGTCTTCGAATCGACGGCAACCTCTTCGGGCCGTCAAGCGCCAATATCAACAAGAACGCTACCAAATTCAAACTACCCTCACAGCCGGTTGCTTTTACTCCGACCGGCATGACCCAGGTAGCGGTCGAGAAGGAGTACGACCTCAGCGCCAAAGCACTCTTTCACATTCTCTTCGGTGATAAGAGTGCTGTGTTTCAGTTGTTGTATCGTGAGCGATGGGCTCAACGGGTTGTACAAGGCCCGTGGGTCACGATCGACCAAAATCTGCAACGGCGTGACTTCGAGTATGAGGTTGCTCAGCCAAGTAAGAATGCAGCCGTCATTATCAACGACTATCAGATCATCGAAGTGCACAACGATCATTTGTGCTACGTGGTCTCGGACAAGAAGACTCCTTGGTATTTGCCAGGTCATGAACGGTTCGTCTTGCACAGCAAGATTGTCATTACACATGTCCATAAGTCACGATGCAAGCTCGCGATATATTCCAAGGTTGATTGGAAGCGTAACCCTCGCTTCGCCAAGAAGCTTATTGAGAGGCAAGGATTGCAAGACATGGAGCTCGAAGCACAGGACCTGGTAGATGTGGTTAACGACCAAGTCGCGCGATTGGGACACAACCGGAGCACAGCGAAAGTTACCAGTATCTTTGGTCTCATTGGTACGCAAACTCAGGCCGTACAACTCCTCGCGCAAGATATTCCTCCGCCAAATCGACCTCGCAAATTTAAGTTGCGCCCACAGACTACGGGATCCTTCATCGCTCAATTCGTTGGCAATATAATCATAAGCATCTTATCAACAGTCATGAGCTGGATATTGGCTGCTTTTGCTGGCCTCGGCAACGTCATATCGGCACACAGAATGTTGGTGGTATTATTGGTGCTGAGCGGAAGCACCAACTTCTTCTACACATCCAAAGAAGGGTGGGCCTCGTGGAACGAGCGAGCTGCTTCGAGATACATGGCACGGTTAGGGGTCGGACCGTCCACCAGCATGACTCGCTCAGTCTATCTCAGTGATATCGAGCAGTCTTTTCTCAATCCGAATGAGACGGGCATTGAGTTGTCAGTACCGCTTGGTAGCAGCACTGACAATAAATGGTAAGCATCTCAATGCTGCAGTATTGTACCAAGATGCTAATGAGGCCAGCCACCAAACATTCACACACCTCCTACATAACCCCTCGTCGTCGCCTTCCTCCACATCGCCGCTTACGCCTTCCACACACAGCACACGCCGTCTCCACCGAACGCGCCAGAATCTGGGCTCACACCGACATGACTTGCTCGTCGCACTGCGTGTCGTGAATCGCATCGAGAAAGAAATGGTAGAGGCAGAATATGAGAGTTGGCTGCTGGATGAGACACACAAATGCGACAGGGTTGGCGCTATGGTGAAAGACAGTGCGAAGGGCAAGGAGAAGGAAGTCGAGGCTTGGATCAAGGGGTATTGTGGTGATTGCAGAACTAGCTTGAAGAGTGTTGAAGAAGTAAGAAAGGGTTTATTATGACCGAGATCTTGAAATAAAGGCATTATGCCAACGATCGCGATCGCTCCTTCCATCGCAACCCCACGCTCGGACCATGAATTGGTTGCGCTTGCCAGAAGTAGTTCAACGCGTCCCACCGGCGGTCAGCCTTTGTAGCCAAACCATATCTGAGAACACTCAAATACTTTAACGACCGATGACCGTGGCGTTCAATGAGCCCTCAAAAGGCTCGGCACGCGCAAGGCTCACTGCAATAGCCGCTGGTGGCGTTGCTGCCTGAGAATTCATGCTAGCGCGCAGCCTTACGTCCTCAGCCTTGTCACGTTCTCTCACCTTCGCGGGACGTCTATCCTTGTCTGTACGACTTAGATTCAAGCCGGTTTCTCGGATCTCACGTGTAACCTTCACCTAGAAATCCGCCGCAGGAATACTTAACCTCGTTTTCTTCTCCTATAAACCAACAACCACCAGCCCCATAACACACCACCGAGATCACTCACAATGGCAAAGCCTCTCGATATCAAGTTACAAACCGATCATGTCTTAGTCAACAATGATCTCAAGATCTCCTTCCGTCACACGATTCGCGTGCCCGATAATTAAGAGACGTCCTACCTTCCTCCCAACCTCGGCGCCTTTCCGCTCAAGCCGGTGTCTACATACGCGGACAAGCTGACAGCATCAATGGTTTCCAAGGGCAGCCTCTTCTTCCCGATGTACCGTAAGTACTTTGTGCACCTTCTGCGTCCGCTGGAAGCTAGCTGAACACATCCGCAGAATGCGAGGCAATGTGGATCAACTTCAGTTGCAAACAGAGGCAAGATTACATGATGAAGATCTACTTTGGCGGCGTGGACGCCATTTCTGGGGAGTCAGCTATTGAGACTGCGGCTACGAAGCTTCGCCGACAGCAGCGTAAGGCCGAGGGCAAGTTACTCCAGGACTACATCGTTGTTCCTGGTCAGCTATGGCTTGATGGCATTGCCAATTCCGACGGTACAGTCAGGCAATTTTTTGCTATGCCGTTTGGCAGCGGTCATTCTGTTGAGCATCAAGTCACGGGTCAAGACGCGGCTGGAGGTATACAAATCGAGATTACCCCGTACAAAGAACGTTATAACCACGCTCACTACTACACGCGGCCCTCCTAAGGTCCAGGAGATGGGCATCTAATCACGATCCTGACCCTTACCGGAAAGCATATCGAGCTCAACACGTCCAAGACTGACACAATCGAGATCATCAAGAACAGGATCCACGAAAAGGAAGGCATCCCGGTCGACCAGCAGCGCCTCATTTGGGCGGGAACATAACTAGAGAATCATGTCACGCTTGAGTCCTACGGCGTCACCAAAAAGTCGACTCTCTTCTTGATACTACGACTTCGGGGTGGTGGAGCGCCCCAGCACGAGATGTCCGTCGCAGCTGGTGGTCAGATTCATCAAGTCATCGAAAAGGACCATTTGGGTGAGGACTGGCTCGTAGACCGCACAACCGTCTTCAACGTCCAAGTCCTCAATTCAGCCGTCTACAGGGCCGTCACCGGCAACGCACCTCCAACGAAACCCGTCGATGCACAAACCTACAAAAACAACAACCTCCCATTCGTCAAGCTTTACGAAGAGCCCAGCGGCATATCCGGCGACTTCAGTATGGTCAAGTCGATCGGCGAGATTGAAGGGAAGGCGGACAACAAGGTCGAGCCAAAGGTCCTTCATATTGGTGGTGGCGATACACGCGAGTCCGCGGTGACTGCTCCTGTGGGTTTGATTAACCCCAACGGCCCTCTCCGCGAATTTCGCACCAAGGGCGATCTGGAGAAGGAGTATGATGGCTACCATGTGGCTACTTTCTAAAGCGTGTGAACACCGAGGTGAACTAGCGTTGGTGAGGCGAAGGCAAGTCAAGATATCCGGTCACTGTAGGAGTCGCGGACAAGTTAGTGGTGTCCTTCATGACGTAATTGGAAGCATAGGGTAGAGTGTAGTGTTCTCAACTATGCTCCAACAGTAATGCACTTCATGATACTTTGTTCGCCTATCCTTTGATCTGTGACGTCAAAATACATATATAGCACAGAGCAAGCTCCTGATACATGATGCAACTGATTTCAAGTACCAACACGATCTCCGACTAGCCATGCACAGCAATCCTGCCTTTGTATACTACAAGATATAGATAGAAACGACACATTAAATATGAATTCCGACTGTTAAAGCAACATCGAAGAAGCCCAGGCATTACACGACACTCAGCTTTCGCTCGGCTACATGACAGTGAGACACCGCGGCCTGAAGGAGAGCGTCGCTAATATATGTCTGGACAACGACAAGGACGTTTTGCCGCTTGATCTTGCGCCGAGAAAGAGACCGCTGGGCAAAGACGAGTTTGCGAGCAGGCAAGATGTTGACGGCGGTGTGAGTATGAAGGCTCCTGGGGGATGGCCTGATGCATTTTCGAAGGCGCTGTACGATTTGTCGGTGGTCGCGGGGCAGGATGATGCGGTGGAGATGCTGCGGGAAGTGGTTGGGGAGCGCCACGCGAGTGATGGCGAGCAGAGGAGGGTGTATGAGGTTATGACGGCGGACATCAAGCAGGCTATCGAGAAGGCCAAGGTCAAGAATCTGGATAGGGATATTGCGGCGGCTCTATCTCATTCTTGGGAGATGGAAGTGCACGTGAAAGAGGATTGAAGGAGGTCTACTCACGTCCATTAGCTCGGCATCATTGCTGCATTAGCTGGAACATTTTGCACGAGGGGTGGATCGAATTGTTATGAATGAAGTGCATTTCATTAGCCTACGAGTAGGTCAGATTGAGTTATCTGTATCTCAAGCAGCAAAACCTTCTCTTTCCTGAACCGGAAGGTATCATGATATCATCAATATCTGAAAGCACAGATGGTGACCCTCCGCGCCTGAGCACCTGAAATCGCCCGACCAAGCAATCGCAGTGGGATGTAAGGTTGCGTTCATATCGAAGGAAGTGCTGGTGACAATGCAAGAATGGCATCAGGCGGGTTCGTGGTGGTATCGGGCATGTTAAGGTCGCACAATGGTCGCACAGCCATGGCGCTCTACTGGTCTTCTGGATCCTCAGGTTGGTCGAAGAGGAAGTTGGCTGCCAGCTCCTCGTTCTTGTCGCACGCAAAGTACGCTTGGATGACAAGATCCCGCTCGAAGCCGAGGCGACACAGGCGCTCGATGGCCTCGCGCTCCTCCTCGGTGACGGATATGGCCTGAGCGCCTGGGGGAAGGGGCGCGTCCTCGTCAGCATCCTCTGCTAGCAACTGCAGGAACTGCTCAGGGTTGTTCGCAATCATCTGTGCCAACTGCGGGTTTCCTGCGCCAACTTGCTGCAGGATGGGTTCAAGCATTTGCGGCTGCTGTTGTACAACCTGTCGTAGCTGCTGGAACTGGGGATTGTTGCGCAAGAACTCGAGGCTGTTCGCATTGAGCGCACCCCCAGTAGCACCTCCACCAGTGGCACCCGAGCGAGCAGAAGCACCGCCTGAACCCCCGCGAGTCTGACCCGCCTGTGCAGCCGCCTCGAACAGGTTTATCGGCTCATCTCCGCCCGAGGGTGCAGCGGTCGCACCTGTGTTGCCGGTGACAGCAGGCTGGGGCGAGGTCGGCGCATTTGCCTGCGCAGCTTGTGCTTGCTCTTGACGTGCGCTGTCCGGAATACCCTAGAAGCCGTTAGACTTTGGCTAATTCGGCTAGTACGTCGTGTCTCACCGTCAGAAGGTACTCGACCGCACGGTCGGGGTTGAAGAAGGCGGCGCGCATAGCTGCATCGATATCGGACCTCGCGAAGCCCATGCTCTCCATGTTAGCGATGGCGGCCTCTCGCTCATTGCCCATGGTCAGTGCCGAGGGATCATTGAAGTTAGGGCCCGAGGCCTGTGTAGCCGGGGCGGGTGAAGGCGTGGCAGGCGCATTCTGTGTAGTGGCGGACGAGGGTGCTGGAGCTGCTGGCGCGGCCGGTGTCTGTGGTGCGGCGGGAGCTGGTGTAGAGGGCGCAGCTTTACTTGACGAGCCGGGAGTAGGCTTAGGCTGTGAAGGCTGTCAGTGGGCGGTCAAGCGATGGCGATGGAGGCCCTGACCTTGGAGACCATGCAGACGATGAAGCCCTTTTCCTCTATGTTGTACGACTCGACCGTATTCGCATCCTGAAGAATCTTGCCTAACCCTCGGCGTCAGCAGCTGTGGCCGCAAGTGTGTTACATCGTGAGATGGCGGAGGGCAAGCTCACCGGAGTAGATGAGCTTCTGCTGCGGAACCTCCCATCCCTTCTCCGCTTGAATCTTGGACTTGAGGGCGCCAATCTATTTGCCATATCAGCTGGTGCAGCGAGTGGATGCGGTGGCGGCGCTGTTACCGTTTCCGATGGCTCGGCCTCGATGACGAACTTGTTCTGCTTGAGATCCTGCAGAGTGTGAGTTACAGCCGCAGAATGGCAATTTTTCCCAATCTACCTTAAATGTGATCTTCATTTTGGCGGTCGTGGTTCGTGGTTGAAGATGAAGCTGGGCGGGGTGATGATGGCGGAGTGGGGAGACGGAGCGCAGGCTCTTGCTTATATGTAGTATAAATTCGGTAGCGAGCGGTTCTTCAGGTGAGAGAGAACAGGCGGCAGACCTTTTAAGGATGTGGACGTTTGCTCGCAGAAGGCGATGGAAGCGGCGTTAGGCAGACTCTCTGTGTCGTCAACAGCTTGGTCCATGGATGCGGGACCACCGCCGGCCTGCGAGGCTGAAGCGGCCCGACCTTCTTCCGGTGGCGGTGCTCGACGGTGCAGCCACACCACCCGCATGGTGCATCAGGCACGAACGACGACTGCCACTACAACGAACGGGTCATCACGGCATGCAAGACCGACTCACTAATGCAGAGACCATTGGACGCGTGCATCTACATGTCCCCACTCCAGCTCTCAATATAGATCGACCTGTTGAAGAGCATCTCGAACTCACTACTGACGCCATACGATAGCCGTTTAATTTCCGGCCCCACCTGGCGTTCGCTGCTGTTGATAGGGCGCGGCTCGCAACAACATGCCGCTCCATCTCACATCGCCTGTGCCTGCGATGTACGAGCTCGCGAGATTCAGCAGCATCTGAGTCGGCCCTGCTGTTGTCGCCCAGCCCTGGCTCGTTCATCCGTCTGCTGCGTTTCACAGCATGACTCCCTAGCCAAACGGAGGCGGCGTTTCATGGCTATCCCAAACACTGGCTCCCAGCGCAGGCCACGCAGACTGTGCGACCACCGCCGGCTATTGATATGCTGTGATCTTCTGCCACTGCAGGTCATCGCGCTATTGCCCCCGTGGTACCTCCGTGTTCCGCATCTCAGCGCTCGCGGGGCAGCTCAGCAGCACATCCTCTCCATTGTGGGCGAGGCTGCGTTGTTTGTTGTGCCTCGCACCCAAGGAAAATCCAAACAACGCGTGAGAAATGAAGGCCTAACGTCGCAGAGCTCCACACGCCCAAACCTTGACAGGCGGCCCCCTACAAACAGTCCGACACTGCATACTCGGCGACTCAGCTCAGGCATGCCGCCATTGGACGCTGTCTGCTCTGTTCTCGAAGGTTTGTTGATTATTCCCCTCCCTGTGCCTCAGGTCTCTTCCGAGTCAGCAGCTCGTCCAGACAATGCACGCAGCTGGCGGGCCACTTACTGCATCCTGCGGTGCCGCGAAAGGCATCCTGGGCGCTGGTCTCGGTAAGCGGCCTCCTCAGGTGGTGCAGCCCTCGATTCTCGATGTTTGACGGCGACATGCTTGCGCGAATCCACCATGTACCTTGTCTGTCGTGGATCCCCCGTCACGCTTCCATGTAACGCGTATTGCAGGGCTCCGGCCACAATACACGGACACAAATCAGCTCTCAGCCCGCTCCAAAATTATTAACACCTCATGGATCCCCACAGCTGCTCTGTTGCTTCCGACCTGTCCTTCGCTCACGATTTCGTTCTCTTTGCTGCCGCCTTTGAACATTCGCTTTTCAGCCTGTCGAAGCTGTTAGAGACACACCAACCCGACTACCCGGCTAACGTCCACTCGCCTACATCAGCCACGCCTCCAGAAAACGGCGCGCTATCCGCATTCAGCCTCCGCGTCGTCCTGGACCGCGCTCTGCTATAGTACCCTATACCTATACAGCCGGGCGTCATCTTAACCGCTCCTCGCACGCGTTGTGTCTCGACGTGTTGTTGCTGTCTCGCGACTTTCCACAGCAACCCTGTGGATACATGCAAATCGTTCGATTGCATCGAGTCGAACATCCTCACCACTTCTCGACAGCTCGAATAGCCCACCATCAATACTTTGCACCATTGCTGGACGATTTTCTTCACCGGCCGAGCCGCCCCATTTGATGCTCGCAAGCCTATATTGCAGTCATCGTAGCCGGATGCTCCCTCACTTTTGTACCACTGCATCCCACGTTTCAACATTATCGATCAATTGGGGCAATTAACGTCAAACGCTTACCCCGGGATCTTCTGCCCTCTTGCCACCCTTTAAAGCAGGTGCTCTGCTGGTCACACCATGTATCAGTCTCGCAAATTCTACGTTTCTCTCGTTGGTGCCGTAGCCTGGTCGAGTACTGCTGCGGAGACCATCTTGACCATACTGGAAGCCGTCTCCATCCCGAACGCTCAACCACAACTCATCCACATTGCAGCAGCGTCAAGTGCGCTAGATGGAGTTTCTCTGTGCTGCATTGCGCTGTACATACTACAAGATGTACGGCGTAGAGAGGAATCAACAGAACGTTCAGCGCAGGCCAGAGGAGTTGTTACGAGTATCGTGCTGCTTTCCGGAGTCGCAATGATCTTCAACCTTGCGCTCATCATCTTGGTCAAGACGAAGTGGGATAAAGTCGCTGATGCTGTTTCGAATGGTCCCGTGTCGGATTGGGACAGCACCGTGTCCGCGCACATCGCGATCTGGGCCATTTCTTGCATTGGACAGATAGTGCTGTACACGTCTTCTATCTGGGCGCGACGAGCACCTAAGGCCCAAGCCGTGATAGTCTCTGGTCCACGCGACTCTGTAATGTCAGAGGTCCGCACATCGCACCCTGGCAGAAACCTGTTTATGATGGAGCCCACACAACCATCATCACCACTGGCAGCGGCGCTGCCCTCTCCGACATTCTCTTCTCGATCTTCCCACTCTCTGAAGTCTTTCCGAGAGTCACTTCGCCATGTCGTGCGCCCAGCAACATCGAGAAGCACACTGATCAGTCGACTTTCCTCCAACCGTGACGCGAGGAGTATATACTCGCAGTCTGAGTCGGTTGACAAAGTCTCTCACTCCGACGGCTTTGATAGCTGGGACACGAGTAGTGTGAGCCTGCAAGCGCGGGACGCAGTCCTAGGAACTGCCCCGTCTAAAGGTACAACTCTGGATCCCATTCCGGGTAGTCGGCCAACGACACCAGCCCGTGCTTTGGAAGGCCCATTCCTCACCGAGCTGCCAGAGGAAGAGGAGGAGTTGACACCTCCACCAAAGATGATGCCCGACTACTCACGGCCTCCGAGCCCAGCTGTGAGCGAAGCGCACATCCACCCACTCTTCAGGACCGAGAGCCCCATACCGCCACCTGAGGCGACACCGGGCACTAGCATCCTAGCGAGCCCGCTGTCGAGCCAAGCAATTGCGTGCCCTCCACGATCTTTCAATCGCATGAGGTCAAATAGCCAGCTTGCTCATAGCGTGCGTGGCAGGGCAACAAGTCCGCAGACTAGTTCACGGACTCCTAGCCCCATCAGCCGAGAGCTAACTCCCCCGATTCCAGATTACGTGCTCAACTCCTCACCACGAAGTAGCATGAGCGGTACACGGAGAGTACAGCTACACTCGTCTCCTGACAGGTGATATCGACGGCCTGATAGCCATTTCATTGACCTTTAGGCACTTATGGAAAAGGACTGCTACGTTGCATGCGAGATGTTTCCATTGTGTATATAGAGGCTTGCATTTTTCTTACGTTCCCATCTTCTCTTTCGTCATCAGCTCTCGCCTTGGCTGGCTTGATCGAGCTCTTTTAGCGTTCTGGTACAGCGTGTGCGGAGATACCTGGCCTTGGGCTATGATTTTGGTCTCCGAGCGAGACGCGATAATCGTAGACATAGTATAATTCTTAGGATGGATCAGTGAGATGAAGCTGACCTATGGACGCAAACTTCGTAGTCTCGAACATATGCACCATTTGGCTCGTCTTGTATGTGACTCTGAATTCTCATCATGGAACTTAGAAGCGCAACTGCAGTTCGTCCGCCCAACCCGATTTCAAAGCATCTAAGATCGATCGCATGAACCCTCATCTCCCATCGATCGTAATACCCTCGTGGCAGACCCACGCCCAACGAGCATCATGCCTGCCACCATGCGCGGGCGCACCCTTGCACAAACGACTTGGAGAACCTGTCAAATGTCGTGTGGAAGGTTCGGAAGGCCTCATTTTGATGATTGCTAGTTAGTGTTAGTGAGCATGATAGTTCCTAGTGAGCGTTGGGGGGAACGTGCTACTTGGCAGGGCGAGTAGTGTGTGAGATTATAGCTTTAGGTGTGCGTAATGATGTCAGGAGATGGGATTGTGAGGCTGGAGGGCACGGGGTAGTGATGTATGTGCTTGCTGGTGAGTGATGGTGCTGAACAGGGTTGCGCATGCTCCATAGTTGACGGTGGTGAGGATGTGGTGATGAAATCCTAGGGGTTGTGAAGAATAGTGATCTCGAGTGCGATAAGCTCGTTGTGTCTCTCTACGCAGCAGTTACATGCGACAGAGACGCTGCGGTGCCATGCTAGGACCGAGAAGTGCGAAGTCGCGTTTGGGCTTTATTGATGCTCTGCGCGAACCTTTGTCAAGGTTTTCCTTCAGTGCTCCGTTGGGTAGTGCTGATCGTAGCAGTGCAGGATTCAGCAATACGCTGCAAGTAACAGTGATGTATCGGGCGAAGGTCTATCCATAGGGGTCTCGAATACGCTTGCTACAAAGTTTAATCCAGACACTTGAAAGTCAGCTCGACCCTGGATGTGTCTGTGGCACCGTTGTCAGGTGTGGCACAAATTTTGTCTGCAAGATTCGCGAGTCGGCGAAATTTAGCCATGTCGAAGAACATAATGCTGCAACTGTTGTGACACGGCAGTGCTATCTCGAGGCGTTCGGTTCAGACCAGAACCGCGTTCTCTCCAGTGGGACATCGCAGCCTCTTTTGCACCGGGCCGAGTTGTTCCTGCGACTTTATCGGAAATGATTGATTATGCTTGGAGCAGAGAAACTTGGAGGCATTCGCCATTTTGTTATAATGCCACCAGCCATTCCCACGAGAGCATTCAGTAGTGTATCCCAACAACGAGAATTGGGAGTACTGCTACCCTCGAAAGCCCTTGTCCGCTGCTGAATGCGAGATGAGATTCGAAAGGAGGCGAGGTGGAGGCCCGTGGTACGGCAGATCATCCCGTTACGGGTAGTGTGCGGCTAATGACGTGCAAAAGTTGAAACTTGGATGAGGCAATTTGAAAGCTTCGAGAAGGATGGAATTTGGAACGTGGCTGCTTGTAGATGTGGCTCATGTCTTGTGAATAATGATAGTTTGCTAACGATACTGCGGTCCATGTGTGGTGATGATGTGATCCGTCGAAATTGCCCCCTTGGGATGGTCCGCCTGCATGTGCGATGCTCCGCTCGAGTTTCTGCCCATGCGAACGTCCGGAGAGCAAACGACTGAGTGGAAATTGCTAGTGCATCCAACAAAAAACAGACTTTTCGATATCTTCAACGTGTAGAAATCGCAAGTTTGGTTGTGTGTGTCGTGTCCGTGGCTAAGGATCTTGGGTTGACGAAGACCGTCTCGCTGTGATTGGCGGAAGGGCCCTGCAGGATTAACGAACCAGGGAAGGCGCGAGCCCTGAGACCTGGATCTCAGCAACGGATTCACGATTTACGCTCAGCCAACGCAACTTGCAACCCATCGACAATCCTCGAGGCCTGTACTGCGAGTCTCGCTCCTGTTCTCCTTCAATTTTGATAACGGGCACTCGCTCCTACGTCGAGTTGCCTGTTTCCATCCACGCCGCGTGGAGCATTTCCTTCTGCAGGCCGTCCTTTTACCAGCCACTGCGACTTTCAACGCAGCTATCCAATCGACTTCAAACATATCACAGATCGTCTAGCTTGACTCTGATTACGTGCGATGGCCCTCTGACTTGCGCGCATCGTCCTTCTGTCACGCCATCAAGCAAGTCATTGTGCTACGCCCAGGAGACACTGGTTACAGTATGTTCACCTTCACCGTTCGCATACAATCCATCAATCTCCTTGCTATTCACTCTTATCCTATTGTTTCTATGAGCACAATAGCACTTTCGTAGTTGCTGCGCGTTTCGCACACTACCTGACACTTGTCGCATCCAACGGCTGACATCTCTTGCTTACAGCTTCCACGATATACACAACACTTCCAATAGTACAACATCTCAACAAATATCAAAGCACCATTGGATTGTAAGTCAGATGGTACACTTTCAAAATCATAGCTTGATATATACTGCTGCTTGAAGGCTCAGAGGCTGACGGCTGATGCCACTAGGTTAGGGCTCGCTTTCCACAATGCCACCAAAACGCAAGAGTAAAGCAACAAAGGCAACGACGGCCCTGGCACCCAAGACACCACGTACGTATGGCCTCTCGTCCAGTCGTTCTTGATGCATATGCTTCGTATCCTTTACTAACTTGGCAAAGCCCGGAATAAGGTTAGCGAGGGCACTAGGCCGGGGCAAGTGCGTCGCAATAGCCTTGCTGCAACTTCAGGAAGAACGTCGCGTCTTCTACCATCCGTCCCATTTCAGATGACCACCCGGCGCGGCGCAAAGACAGCATCCGCTGGACCATCAAGTGCGAGCTCTGGTAGTCGACGCAGTTCCCTTAATGATGTTGCGCAATTCCAGGAGGCGCCATCCGACTTTGAAGATGAGCGGCCAGCCAAGCGCAGCCGAACATCGACCGATTCTGGTTCGCCGCACATGTCCAATGGCTCCTTTGACAACAAACCACCCATGAATGGCACACAAACCCCAGAGCTACAGGAATCTGTGCCTAATGCGACTTCAACGGCACCAAAGACGGCTGGAAACAAGAGGCGCGCATCAGACAACTCGTCGCAGTCGAGCAAAACACCGCACCCTCGACCAAATGGTGTTCTCACCCGGACCCAGAGCGATGTCTCCGAACAACAACCGCGCAGAAAGAAGCGCAAAACAGCGGGAACCCCAACGGAATCTGCGGATCAGCCACCAGAATTGACCGATGCAAGTACTGCGCCAAACTCACCTGAGCAGCTTCTAGATGTTGACGGCAGTCAAAGCCTGCAAAATGTGCTCCCGACCAATGGCGACGCCCCTGCAAAGCCCGGCAGGCGCTTGCCCGGCCGTCGACGCCAACCGCATCCGGACATCAACATCGAAACTGATCTACGCAGACAGCTCAATCTGAAGATGAGCTATCGCAGCCTCGCCAAAGTCCAGAAAACATTGTTAGAGGAGTTGTCGAACCGAACGGTCAAAAATCTGGAAGACGACGTGGACTACCACAAGAAATGTCCAGAGTACGAGCCGCTCATGGCGCTGCTGCAGCAACGCCGTGATAGTCGAGTCGACCAAATCGACGCATTTAGAACCTATCGCCTGGAGCAATTGCAGCGTGTGCGCACCGCAGAGGAGCGTATCCAGAGAGAGCAATATATCGTAAGTTGACGCCGTCGTGCTCCATCGTTGGAATAGCGCTGAGTATAGCAGAACCGATTTCGCGATCTGCAAGATGACTTCCTTCTTCAATGCTATTATCGCATGAAGCAGATCGAACGAGAGATGAAAGGGGATGATGCAAATGCAACAGATGATGAGGTATGACCTGTTCAATCAACCACCTTCTCTTGCTAATCGTAGAAGGACAATATTTTACCACCGACATACACCGATGAGCCGCACCATGTCGATGAAGATCGTATTGCATCAAAATACGCTTCGCGCAGCAGAGCCTATGTTGAAGCCGACAGAGAACTTGAGGATGACTCAATTCGAAAGAAGTTCGACCTGGCAAGAGCTGCCTTTGTCGATGCTAACGAAGACGCGGACGACTCAATTGACGAGTCAGCGAGTGGTTTTGCAATCTTTGCTGGTCCCGATCGCGCTGAAGCAATTGCTCACTACAATATAACGACCATGGCGGATGCCGCGGAAGAGCTGGAACGAACGCCAACACCGCTTCCCGAAGTCCTGAAGGTGCAAGTTATACCGAATGCCCAAGCTTTCGATCTTATGATGCTCGCCGAGCTCTCTGCACAGCAACCACAGGATTTCGCTACACAGACGGCACAAGCTCCAAGTCAGCACCCACGACAACAGGAACCACAACCTCCTAGGATCGCTACGCCCACTATCAAGCAAGAGCTCAAGAGACAAGCCTCTCCGATCAATGCACCATCGATGGTGCCGCTACCTTCACAAGCTGCGCACAGCAGTCCGGTTAATGCCAGTCAATCAGCCGTAGAGCCTACCCAGAAAACACCGCATTCAGAGCCGAATGGGATTCCCGAGCCTACAAAGAATGTTACCCCAGCGAGATTATCCACACATCGAATCATGGACATTCTTAACAATGATCAAGATGTACCCGTCTTTCGCTCACGAGAACCTCAACCACCACAGCCATCGATGCAGGAGCCAAGCACACCTTCAAGGCGTGAGACCCTACCCAGTCATCAACATACACCTTCGCAGAGCGGTGTACAACGACCAGAAACGGGTGTCGACAACGGTGAGAAACCCGTGGATCAAGCTCTCATGGACGCCTTGGGTGGAAGGCCAAGCGAACCACCCCCTTCGCCAACTCCAATCTATCAGCCATGGCAAAGACAGGGCGCTGCGCCACCATCGCAAGAGTCAGAGGAAGCACTTCGTCGACGAGACCCCTTGCAGAAGATTAGGGATCTTTTGGATAGGAAAGCTCGTGAGCATGGACGTGAACCTCCTGACCGATCTCACTATCGCTTCGGCGGCTCTTTCTTGCCGCGTGTGTCAAGTATGCAAGCTGCTCAAGATCGTCAAGAAGTTGCAGGCTATGATCCCGCCCGACCGTCAGCTGGTCTGTATGGTGCCGCTTCTACTGCTGGCCCGTCATTCCCACACCCTGCTCGCAGAGAATCTCAAGATCACGGACACTGGGAGCGCGATAGGCGTATGAGCGGGTCTCACGCTCCACAGCAGCCGTCACAGTCGCCATACAGCAATCCATCGCAACCTCACCAAGGCGAGCACAGCAGGACAGGCCCGACACTACCAAGTCATCAAAGCCCATATGTTCCCCCTGCCGGTTCCTTACCACTGCCACCAAAGCCACCTGGTCCACCTCCGCCAGTCAACTTTCGATTTGCACACTACGATCCTGCGCCGCCACGGCCTTCGTACCCACCTACATCGCCAACATATCCGCCAAGCTCACATCCTCCACAATTGGGCCAGCCACCACAACAGTACATATCCGACTACCCTAGCGCATACCAAGGCGGCTACGTCCCGCCACCAGGGTCCTTTCAAGCTCCACCACCACCTCCTGGCGCAAACATAGCTCCCTATCCACCCCTCAAAATCCATCAGTATGGTGGCCAGCCCATCCTCCCAGCCAACATGGCCCCTTCCTCACACTCAGGACCACAGATGAGTTTTGTCAACCAACAGCCTCAACAGCAATCAGCATATTCCCCACCACAGAGTCAGCCACCTCGCCCACAGTACGAGCCCCCACGTGAGAACCAGGCAGGCGACCGACCTGAGCAGCAGCCGCGACCGCGACGACAGTATCGAAGCTACCATGCGCCTGGGACGCAGTTCAGAAGCTATCAGGGCCCCGGGGAGGGACGAAGGAGAGGCGGCTAGAAGCTGTTTTATCCGACTCCACCTCTCGATGATGAGGGTTTGGGTATTGGCAGCGAGGAAAAGAATCCCATTATCTTGGACTGAAGGCGACTGGTCTCCCATTATTATTACCTTTTCCCATCTACCCCTCGATTGGATAGGCAGCATGGACGGCACATTTGTTTCCACCGCATGGCGTTGCATAGCGCGGCTTTTCGCCTTGGACTTGGCTTCACAACGCCAGATATCACGGGCGGATGCTCCGGATTGGCATGATCCTGTCTGTCTTTGGACATGCTTGCGATCGATTGGTGTTTTGTTCATAGAACCCGTCTTTTTGCATTGCGAATTGCACTGTATGATACGTTTACCAACATGGCACTTGTTTTGTTAGGTGAGTGGTGTGACATGTGTGACGTATGAAGTTGAACACACCAGGCCGCGCGAGAGTTGGTGTGCGAAGCATATCGAGGTCCTTTTTTTCAAAATAACTCGCTCGTAATAATACCTTGTATGTCCTCGGAGTTTCGTCTGTAGCAACAGCAAATGGCCAAACCTCTGAAGATATCCGGGCTTCAGGAAGATGCCAGAATTTGTGATTCAATACTGTTTGCAAAGACTGTACTGTCTCGAGCGGGCACGACTTGTTTTGACGTCGCTGGACTGTTGGGCATTGGGTACATGAGGACATGAGGACCGTTACAATGTGAATTGTTGTAATTGGGTTTCAATGATCTATTACTACGACCTGCTCGAGCACTTCGGCGCAGATCATCCCTTTCTTCTTTCATCTATATCTCCAACTCATTCCCATGTTAAGCTTTCCTCCTCGCCCTGGATGTAGGCGTCCACTCCCTCCCCAACGCACTCCCGCTCGCTCCTCCTGCACCAAACCCCCCAGCCCCATTCCCCCTTGGCGTCGCCGCGCCCATCCTCTCAAACAGCCTCTGCGCCGCGGGCGTCAAATCGCCCTTTGCCTTCCTACCCGGCGTCTGTCCACCCGCTCCAGCTCCAGCCAACCCCCCAGCCCGTGGTGTCGGCGCCGACAAAAACCTTGGTGTTTCCGATGTGAATATTCCCAGCCCACTCCCCACAGGGATCACGCCAGCAGTCTTACTATCTGTAACCGAGCGCTTCGCACCAATACGCTCGACCATTTTGTGTGCCATTTTCTCGCGAGCCGAGGATTCGGTGATGGTGAATGGCGTAGCTTTACTCGCGCTATCGACGCCGTATCGTTCGAGCAGGTCGGTGGGTGCGTCGTCTTCACCGTCGGGCGAAGGGGGATGTGCATTGACGAAAGCGTAGCCGTTTACGCGTGGTGTTTCGCTGCCCGTGTAGCCTCCCTCGCTGGGATTCAGACGCGGCCGGCCGGCGACGGCGTCGCGGATGCTCGATAGTGTGGGACTCGGTGGGCGTGGAAGGTCGGCTTCCAGAGCAGGGAGGCGCGTGTTGTGGTGGAGGACTTGTTTGGGGGGAGCGAGGGAGGCTTCTTCGGCTCGTTGGGCGCGGGTGGGTGCCCATGCTTCGACGCTGTTTGGGCCGAACATGAAGGTGTTGAAGGCGGTGTGCTTGTGTCCCTTGGGTGCAGCGGGTCGCTCGTCGAGATTCTGGCTTGGTCGTGTGCTAAGGACTATTTCTTTGGACTCGTTGGCTGCGGCTCGTGCTTGGATGACCTTTTGCTGTGCTATGCGTTGCTTGCTCGCATACCTATTTCCCTCTCGCAGCCAGGCATTCTTCTCGAACTTCTTCTGATTTTGCTTGTCGATGATTTGGCTGAAGCTTTCCTGGTCTTCGGACGTGTACTTGGCCTGGAAGGCACCGAGGCTCAAGTTCAGGTCCACGTCATCCAGCTTGCCCAAGCCTTCTTCCTCTTCGCCAGTCTCGGTCCCAGCGACTGTGCTTGGTGTGTCTGCGCCCCATACACTTGGTGTCCTGTCTCCACCGCCCAATGGTTTGTCAAACCTCGTGCGCTCTGCGACTCTCCTCTTGCCACTGGGCACCGGTGTCATGACCTGAGTGAGCTTCTTGCCGGCCTCGCGTATCCAAGACTTGTCCTTGCTTTCTACGGCGTTCAAATATTCGCGCTGGGCATCGGCTTCGGCAAGGCCAGGAAAGTAGTCGCGGCGGATGATGTGCGAGACAGCAGAGACGTAGGTGTCTTCTTCGAGCACGACCGCAGGACGCTTGATGCGCCTGGGCGCCGCTGGCGGCGGCATGAGAGCCGTCGAGGCATTACGCTTGGTGAGCGCTGTCGAATTCGACCCGGACATGGCGAATCGGTAGGGTTGTGGGGTGGTCGATGATCAATGAAGCTCGTCGCTAGACAGCGAGCAGTAGGAAAGGCTATATCCAGCTTCGAGAAAACCAGCTGAAGAGCATCAGGGAGGTGGAAGCCGGGCCATCGAGTGCGAAAGGGGGTTGTGCCCTTGTTTGTGGAAGTTGGCGCAAAGTGACTTCACGTGGTTGGTGTTGCCTGGCCGCGGCAGAATATCTTTGACCGCCTTCAGCCCTACTGTATTACCTTCGTTGCAACCTCGAAATGTACCTGCATATATCACGCCCCGAAGAGCTTGCGAGATTTCCTTGTATGTTTCCCTGCGCAACAAGTACATCAGGAGACGTGTTAGTCCGCCGGGACTTGAGGCACAAAAATGTGTTGCTGTGGCCACTAGACTTCATGAAAACAAATGTGCCTTTTGATGAGTTGTTAATGCATCTGTTGCGGTTTAAGGATACTCATGGGGACCCAGTCTAAAAGAAAGTGCAGTTATTTGTTCAAAGCAGATCATGCGTCCAATCGTGGTATCATTCATGCCCTAGACCCTGAGAGCGGGATTTCTCACGCTCCTTGTACTTTTGGTGACCTGAGATCCCAGTTCCATATGAAGGCACCCAATATGCGCCGCCGGTCATGTGAGCAGAAAAGCATGAGCTTGCAGTCCCCAAGGTATAATCTAGTAGAATGACTCGACCATGGCATCTTTGTGCGTGGTGTTGATGTTGGAAGGACCGTTTCCTTCGCCGAGCCTGAATACTGACTCTACGACTGAAAGCTCTGTAGCGGTTGTGTCGAGACCTTCTTGAAGTTAGCACCCAAATCGTCCAAGTCAGGAGCAACATAAAAACCTACCAGTAACAGCCATCCAATCATTAACCACCATACCGGCACCAACAACCGCGCTACCACGATTCACACTACCCGCCACAAGCGGAACCTGCAACAAGCTCGACAGCTCATCCTGATCCTGAATGCTCGTCTTGGGATGCACAATCCCACCCTGATTGCTCAGCGCCATATAACTGCCCGTGAGTACATTATCCGCAATCGTCTGCCTGAACACCTCGACGCCCAGCGAATCCGCTATTATCTCCTCGGTCTCGCGTTCGATATCTGGATGTACGAGCGCGACGTGGTCGTTGCAACATATTACGTTTCCGAGCGCGGATAACCGCTCTTCTATCCGCTGGATCTTAACGCTGTCTGGTATTGAGTTGCGCAGATGTTGGAGTTCTTGGTCGGTTGTGGTGGTGGGGACGAGGAGGCCTTTCTTGTTGCCCGCGGTCAGGCGGCCGACGATGCGGGTTCCAGCGATAGTGGCGTGGCAGATGGGGATGACGTCTTGGAGTTCGGCTTCGAAGACACTGTTGCGCGGATTGTTAGTGGTGTGTTGTATATGTATATTGCCTGCGCGCTAGGTTTTGGAAGCCGGTGGCGCCAGGCTGAAGTGAGGTTTGCGCACCTGTAAAAGTTCTCTGAAGCTCCGACTGCAACGATCGCGTATGCGTTTGTGAGTGTTGAGAAGACACCGACTCTGCGCGACCATGGATTAGCATGCTACATCTTCTGAACGCTCGTGTGCAGCTTGCGGCGACCTACTCATTCGAATTCTCGAATTGTGCGCGAACAGCCATGATTGCGATTTCTTGGATAGTAATGTGTGATTTGACTGTGTGGTTTGAGAAAAGAGGTAAGAGTGTGTAGAGAAATGGTGGTTGCGCGTTGTCGTCAAGCTCGATGCTGTTCTGCAAAAACTGAGAAGGCGGGACCATTTTGTAGAGACCGACATCATCTCAGCCCCACTACCCGTTTGGATCTAGCGCCTTCGACTCATCTTGAGTGAAGGGCCAAACGGCGTGCCGAACGGCTTCGCCACAACATCTAGCTGTGACTATGACTGTTCGCAAAACGACTCACTGGGTTGCCAAGCAGCGTCGAGTTCACTCATTCATGACTTGGCCTGAAAGAGAACGATGGTGGACGAGTTTCTCATCTCTCGCTCAGGCACATCCCCGAGCCAGCCTTGCGCAACTCGACCGGGGTCGCACGTTCACGCCCTGTCGCAAGAGAAGACCCGTGCATCGGTCCTGCCCGTGCGCCTCATCTTGCAATCGTCGCAGCCACACACCAAAGCTGTTCCTCGTCGTGACCTCCCACAGTGGCTTCGGCGCTCCGACCAAAAGCAATCACTGAGGTTTGAGGCCAGGCCAGGAAGCACCGAGGCTGAGTCCAACGCACGGATGAGAAGGTAATCATGGTATATTTGCGTCCCATCATATCGTTGACGTAGACTGCATGACTATAATTACAAACATCATATAGCTTGTCCAAGACGACATTATCAAGCAGCACGTGCATGGTCGCGCAGTAGCTCCAGATCTTTCTCTGGGGCACCCAAGCCTCCACTCTCCATCCAATCTCCATAACCCCCATCCTCCAGAAGGCCAAGCCAAGCCAAGCCAATCCTGGCGCAACGAAATGAACAAATTGGTTAATCAAGAAGCAAAGAAAACGCCCGCTAAGCTATGCTATGCAATCGACGCGCCAGCTGTGTCTAGCTGGGGAGAAGAGAAAAATAGTTGCAAGGAAAAGGTTGTACAGTGCAGCACAGGCTGTGTGCGTATGTGACGATGAGCTCTCGATGCGAAATCTAGGAAGATGACGATAAGAGGGTCATGTCATGACGCGCTCGCCGTAAATACATTAACATACGTTGATGGCATGATTATGTCGTGGATATTCATAATGAAAGGAAATGTGTTGCGTGAAGCAGTTGAGATGCTTTTGAGGCGGGCGATGACAGATGAGAGAGGGTTTATTGTAATTGTGAGATTGTAGTGGTGAGGTGTCATGTGTTATGACATTCTCGACACAAGAATCGCCAATGCGATGATGACTCCAATCTATAACATGTTAGCATCACGATTCTCATGGTTTGATGTTGTGGACTCACGAGTAGGGTCCCGATCCCCGACATGATGCGATTGAGATTACGCCACCATGTCGCTTTTTGGAAAGCCTTATCATCAGCCGCTGCTATATTTCGGGCGAACTGTTGCTCGAGATCCGTCTGGCTCTGTGCTTCTACAAGGTTCGGATCGATCGGGAGGGGAAGGAAGGATGCAATCATCCATGCTGATATCCCAATTAGTACACTTCTTCATGCGCATGGGTGCAAAGCCCGGGGCGAAAACTTACCGAGCGGAAAGACGAAGCCAATGCAGAAGAGCAGGATCTGTCGGTTCTGGCGCCCAAAAAGTGTAGTGTTGAGATCGGAGTCGAGTGATGGCGCTTTCCATGCGCTGTAGCGTGTTCCTCCCCTTCGATCTGTTCGGAGATGTGGTGTTGAGTAGCCGCTGAGAGGGTGCATATTGGGTCCAAGAGCGTAGACGCCGCCATCGATGGATTGAATGTCGTCTGCTAGGGATATTGTATCTGGTTGCGAAGTTCGGTTCCGCGGTCGATTGCGAGGTCGGTATATGCTTAGTGGAAAGTTGCCCTCTGATGGAGTATTAGTGCGTCCGCTGTGCGAAGTCCCGAGTCGAAGGCTGTCGGTAGATTCTGAGCCTGGTGCACCCATGGAGATGCGCTCGCCTCTCTGGTAATATACCCTATTGGCTGTAAGTATCATGCTTACAGTACGGCAGTAACTCACGTACCTCGCCCATGCTGGGATAGAGTTGTGGAAGAATGTGGATATGTCCGATTGCGCAGAACTGGGACGTGATTCCGTGTTTGAGCCTGAGTCACTATTATGTCTCCGCAGATAGCCTGAGTTCTTCATTCGCAGAGGCACGGACGATGGCAGTGGCGATATCGTGTCGAGATGCTCTCCATGGTGATCCTTTTCGTCATATGATGGTCGCGACACAGGAGAGAACAGTGGCAGGGGCACTGCCGAGAACTCCGTATGACCTTCCGAAGAGACATTATCCGAGGACGATTGCGCGCTACCAACAGTCTGTCCTCTCCTTCTGGGATAATTTGATCGACCATTGTTGTTACTCGGGCCGGCGACATGTCCATTGTAGCTGTCTTGGGATTGCGACCGTGTAATCGATCTTGAGCCACGAGCGATCGATCGCGAGTCTCGCTCGGAGACAGAAGGAATTGTAGATAGCTGCGAGCTCCATTGGTGTACCAGCGAGCGGTCTTGCATTCGGGATGCGAAATTAGGTATGTTCTGGGATTCTGCGCGCAGACTGCTCGCCGACGGCGCGCGTACAATGGGATAGTTGATTCGGATTCCGCTCGCGAACGTGGCTGTGCTGGCTTCATGAAGTGTTGGCGAAGGCTGAGACGACGGGATATTATGGTGAGTTGGTTCGATACTGGTGGTAGAAATATCAGAAAACGCGAATGAAGCTACGGACGATTGTGCCTTCAGTACAGGTTGCCGATTGTCAGGGTTACTAGGGTACGAAGTCCACCCTTTTTCGGATCCAATGGACGATTGGTGCTTGTGACTTGTCGGTAATGATCGGTCGACACTTGTCGAGTTTCCGGCATTACTAATGGGCGCAGGGAGGGCGGTCGGATCTGTTGAAGCAAAGGATGCAGCAGATGCCTTGGGCGTCAATGCGCGTGTGCGACTTTCAAGTGACTCTCCACCGGATGACGAAGGTGGAACAGCACGAATGGTAGGCCGCTGAGCAGGATGGGGAGCCTCTTCCTGAAGTACCTCCAAACCCTTCTCAAAATCGGTAATTTCAGGTGGGGGTGAAGACGGGGGTGTGCTTCCTTGAGAAAATCTCAAGGATGATGGTGTGAAGGACGAATTTACGAGGGTGTCCGCTTCTGACGTGCTAGTCGACACTGAATGCCTGAATTTCTTCTTCCGCGCAAGCTGTAGGGGTGGTGGTGGCTGCAGCACTGGGTTCCTGCTGGCTTCGAACTTCGCAATCGTATTGGCGACCTGGCTCCCACTTGAAACGCGAGACCCTGGTCTCTCAAACCCGTATCCAGGTGCATGACGAGGAGGAGAGAGAATGTGCGAGGGTTCACTGGGCACAGGATATTTCGAGTATATGTCGGTTCCAGGATCCTCTACTATGCGTATGGTCGGGCCCGAATGTCGATTGGTCTGCGAATTTGAACGGTCGTGAAGCGGCTTGCGGACAGGAGATGCGTTTCGTGAAGTCGAAGTCGGTGGTGAAAACTTTGGTGCTTGGTCGAGCGGCGACGATAATGATGTTTGCCGTGAAGATGTGCGTCGATGTGATGTAAGGTCCAAAGACATGTTTTTATGGAGGTGGTGGGACCTATCCAGGTTACGGGACGTGTGCGAAAGTGCTGAAACCGAACATTAAGGATAAGATAGAAATACGCGCAAAAAAAGAGACGGTAAATGAACGCGTGCTCGCGTCTATACAACGAGTGACAAGAAGCTGAGAAGTAATGAGTGTGAGCCCGAAGGCATTAAAGAAGTTTGAAATTTCGAAGAAGAGAGATTGAAGAGAAACAGTGGGAGAGAATCCCAGGAGAAGAAGGCTGGCGGAGCAAGACCGTCCAAATGAGGTTCGCAGGGGCTGCAAGCTGCAGGTTCGCGCTGCAGGGTGCTCTAAGGTGGTCCAATTGCCAGCTCAGCCCTGATGGCGGTCAAGCACGAGCCGCGAACGTTTGCGCTTTGCAGAGATCCTCTTGCGGACAATTTGTAATCGTCGCGCTCTTATGCCTGGTAATTGCGCTGATATGAACCAGAAGATCGATCCAGTGGGATTCACGATGCCCACACGGAGCACTCCAGGAACCCCTCGCAAACTACGAGCGATCCCCTTAATCGATAGCCGATAATCTGGCTATCGCGTCGTTGGACGATTTATCGAAATTGCAATTATTTTAGGAGCAGCTAGCCAACCAGTGACGACGTGCCACGGACCGTTGAGCGGCCTCTTGGATCCGGGGCTGGCCACAGCGTGGACGCGGTGTGCGTGGAGCAGGGATACGCGACGGGTGCACGAGCTGGGGTGACTTTTGGCGCGTTCGAGTCGGATCGGACGGATGAGTGGGTGTGGTTGGATGAGGCACGTGATGTCGGCGGTCGGGGTTTGTTGCTCGTAGAGTCTTAATCAGCGTTGAGATTATCGATTGACGAGAACGTGCGAACGTGAGGGGAGGTATATGACCTGCCCATGTTCCATTATCATCTGTTCTAGCAGCCTGCGCGTGTTGAAGAGTGCTACTGCGCGCCTGTAACGCTTCCATGGCGCCGCCTATGAAAGGTTGGAAGGACAGTCTCAACGCGCTGCTCAGAGGAGGTGAGTTGCAGTTCATTGGCCTCGGAGCGCCCTTTGATTTCAAGACCATCATTGACGCCTGCGCGACCCACACCGGACCTCTTCCACGATCCACAGGGCCTCCGTGTCTGTGGAAGCATTGCAATGAAGTCTAACGTGTTTACACCCCCCAAAGCGCCCGCTATTTCACCCAGCGTTGCAGCTCTGCTATCGGTATGTTTCAAGCTCCTTACCCCTCCACCACGACTATTGTTCTCAACCTATCGTTCATCTTGTAACAGAACACCTTGAAAATTAATGCTAACACACGCATCTGCAGACTGCCTATGTCTTCATCTATGTGATCCCCTTCTACCTGTCGTCAGCGACGCGGCCATCACCCACTCTGACCCGCGATGCACCGTCAGCAATACGCGCCAGAACACGCGCAGTGACCTTCTCCACCATCATCTGTGCCATTTTGACCACATACGTCCTGCATGAGCACGATGTATCAGCGACAGAGATTCTGAAGCTTCTCGGCTTCTGGCCTGTGTCCCTCATCGACACCGCGCAGACCATGCTTTTGGTCTTCGTCCTGTTCGCAGGCCCCATCTTTGAGCATGGTGTTGTAGACGGTGGCTGGAAGGACTGGATCAGGCTTCGTGGTGTCTACGAGTCTCTCAGTAGCTGGATCGGATATCGCAACTACATAGTAGTATGTTGTCACCCCTGCGTCTGCATTGGCTTCAACTAACCCATACATTAGGGCCCGGTCTCTGAAGAGCTCGTATGGCGATCGTTCATCGTACCTCTCCACGTCCTAGGCCACTTCTCCGGGACGCAAATCGTCTTCTTGACACCGTTATACTTCGGCATCGCACACCTGCACCACCTCTACGAGTTTCGCATCACGCATGCCGAAGTCCCGTTGTTCATCGCCGTGCTCCGCTCGCTGTTCCAATTCACATATACATCGCTGTTCGGTTTCTTTGCGACCTTCGCATACCTGCGAACTGGGAATGTCTACACATGCATGCTTGCACATACTTTCTGCAACTGGATGGGCCTGCCGCGGTTCTATGGTCGCGTTGGTGCCGAGGCTGTCGTGCCTGTTGTGGCTCCAGATGTGGACAAGAAGGATGATGCACAAAAGAGCACTCCTGCGTACCAAGGAAAAGGTCCACTTTGGACGGTTGCTTATTATGTCGTGCTTGTTGCTGGTGCTGTAGGCTTCTATTGGTTCTTGTTCCCTCTGACCGAGAGCAAGCATGCTCTGCCGGTGACATTTGGCAAGAAGGAGAAGGAGACGTCTTTGTTTAGCTGAGCATAACATGAGTCTTGCCAATGAATGCCACAATGACATATTCAGGGTTGATATCCTCAATTAGGGGTAGCAATCGCCCACCAATTGTCCTTCTCGTACCCAGACTCCAACACAACCCCTCCAGCTTCCCCAATGTCTTGCTCAAGCTCACCCTTCTTATACAAATGATAGTACCGCAAAAACGTCCTATCACCATCCTGCTTCTCCTCACTACCCTCAACAACGCCCTTGCCCTCCATCTCACCCTGCCGTCTCTTCGGCTTCTTCTCTTTCTTCTGCTTCAGCACCCACGGCACCATGACATCCTGCTCATGTCCCTCATCCCAGCCTCTCCGGCTATTTTTCTGCTCCAGAGCCCAGACGTAGATGAGTGCTTTTCCTCCATCTTTGGTGCCGGGACTTGACGGTCGGCGTACAATGTCGAGCACTGCTTTCACGGCTTCTATGCGCCTAGCTGGAGTAGAGAGATGATGGATGACTGCTATTGAGATGGCGAAGTTGAATGTGCCTGGTGGGTGGGGTAGAGAGAGGTTATCTGCTACGATTGTGGAGTGTGGTTCATGTTGTTTTGCGATTTTGATGAGGTTGGTAGATCTGATGATCATTAATGTCCAGCTGGTCACTGGGCAATAATGATGCGAAGGGCTTACCGATCCGAGCCAACGATGAATACATTCTTGTTCACGGCAAGGTACTTCCCATTCCCACATCCTACATCTGCACCGATCGCACCATCAGATTGCTCTTTTAGAAAGCGCTCCACGATAGGCCACGGCTGGATCAAGTTAGTTACCATGTGAAAGAAAGGAGCGGAGCGACGCACACCTTATAGCGAGTTGAGGAGAAGTGGGATGCAATCTCCTCATATACTGAGTGCACATGCTCGGCTTCGTAGTCTGCGCCTTGGGTGTCTAACTCAGCCATTGAAGGAGGCGTGGATTGTCCGGGATAAGGTTTTGTGAACCAATGAGGGGTCATGAGGGTGCCAAGACGCTATCGAGAGGCTCAAAGTCGCAGAGTCGTACATCGACATCCTCTTCACTCACAACTATCACATACCTCGTCAAAATCCTTCCAGCAGAGAATAGCAGTGTATTGGTATAGACACGATGTCGTGTGCAGCTTCGACTCTCGTGCCTGCCACTAACCCAAGGTTACCCTTCTACCTAACAACCAGCGAGAATCGGCAAACTACGTTACTAGCGTGTCCCCAATCATGATAAAGACGTGTGCAGTACCAGATTGAACAGCCAGAAAGAGCTAGGCCATTACCTGCCGCGTTTGTCCGCGTATTCACGATGTCATTAACCATGAGCTCACATTTTTGCGGTCTATTCGCCATAGTTGTTCCTTCTTTCTGCTGGTAGGATCCACTGAGTAGGGATAGACAGTCTTTCTGGCACGATGCCAGACATTGTGAAAGGAAGATATTTCCGTATACTACTTTTCAAGCTAATCGATCAGTGGACGGGCCCTAAACAATGTCTTTGATGTTTAATCGCACATCGAAGACAATAGAGAACAATGGTCCTTGTTGGTAGCATGGAAGCATGAGCATTCAAGAAGGAACAAGGTCACCAAGCATGGCCTCATGCGAGATTGTTACAACGTCTTACAGAGTCTATCGGATAATGCCACAAACACCATGGCCCATTCCCCACGCAATCTGAGACACAGAACACGAACAGCAGCCAACGTTCGGTATCCCCTGCGAGGACAACCACCACACGCAGCAATTGCTCTACACACCACAGCGACACAGCGCACCAAAAATGCGATAGCAACACGAATCCAAAAGGACTGGCCCATTACTCGCATTGGTAGGAGAAGTCGTGGCCTTCGTCGGGTGGGCAACACATGTTTCCGGCTGAGTGGACTCCAAGCACTGCTCCACTTGCCAAAATTCTTACACTGGATCCTATCGCACAACACCATGCGACCAGATGGAACCGTGCAATTCCCTTGCCGTAACAATCTCAAAGATGTTGGAATGATCATTTTGGCCAAGTTCAACGCTGAATGTGACGAGAGGCCACCAAAGAAGCTGGCTCTGCCGCAGTGTCCAGCCTGCGTAGTCAAGCATTTCATCCAGGCTTACTGGGGCGTAGGCAACGTTGATGCGAACGGTGCTCCTCGCGTGTGGGCACATGGACATCCAGAGATGGGTCGACTGCGGAACCTCGACCAGAGGATACGCATCGCAACCGCAGGCGCTGCTAACGATGCACAAGAAGATCTAGCTGAATTTCAAGATCTGCTTTTGGAAGCCTGTCTCGCTTCTACAAACTACACGTAAGTACATTTTCGACCAGAACATCAACTCATGTTGCTAACACACTCTTAGCGTTCCTGGAGACGAAGCATGGCTGGACAACTTCAACGCACTCTTCATCATTGAATACAATGTCGAGTGGCGTTGCGAATGCAGCGCCCTCCAGCCCCTCGCTGCTGCAACATCGCGTGAGAGCATCGGCATCGACAACCTAAGCATCCTGCCAAACGGCACTGCTGACTCAGTGAAGGCTGCCTTAACGCGAGAGTCCACGCCCGAAGTTCTCGGAGACTTTGACTGCGCGACCTGCCGTCATCGTCGACCCCGCACACAGGTGAAGCGCATTGACGGTGCCCCAGATCTACTACGTATCAAGATCAGTGACCTCACAAGTACAGGCGCGAGGAATAACAACCCCATCCGCATCAACCCAACGATCGATCTTGGGACTTGGGCAGATGTGCCGCAGTTGCCTGCGCCCTTGAAGTATAAGTTGAATAGCGTGCTGTGTCACGGAGGCGGTATAACAGCAGGTCACTGGACTGCGACCGTGACGGACCCGGGCGGTGTGAATGAGAGCAATGACCATACCGTGGTTGCGACGAATCAGGCAGGATTGAGGGCGAATCCGCAGCATGGACGACAGGCGATTGTTCTGACATATACCAGGGTGTATCCGAGAAGTTGATGTTTGTAGATTCGTCTTCGATGTTTGTTGAGAGATGTGAAGACGATGTCTGTATTGGGTTGAAATAATGTAATGTTTACTATTGAGATTAAAAATTCCAACAGACTCACGACAGTCTTCAGTCCAAATCTCTGATCCGACTTGGGCAATTTTCTTGATCACGACGATGGAACGATGACCCAGCTGCGGAGGACCACATGAAACACGTTGCAGCCTCCAATCTGGTGGACTTCAAGATGTCGTCTCCCTCAGAGTCCGAGACGCGCAACATAAAAGTTTTTGCTTTCAAAGTCACTATACGGCGGCTCAGATCTCGTTGTACGCGTCGAAAGAGGCAACCTTATTCGTTCGTCACTTCCTCGAATTCCTGTCATTTTCGCTCGGTGCTTGCGGCCGGCGGCAGACATTGTTGAAGAACTATTGCGTGTAATTCAGAAACGGGAGAACGGAGCAGGGATAATGTACGGAAGTTGTAAATGCTGAAGTCACTTTTCCCATAGCGAAATCGTCCGTGCACCATACAGGACTTGAACTCTGATTCAACCTCAACCTCTCCACCTTACTCTCGTGTCTTTGTGACTTTTTGGAGACCGACTTCTTCGTGTTTTTACTGTTGGCGAGAGTACATTGCGAGCGTGACGACAACGAGTTAGTGCAGCAAACTTCAGGCGCCAAAGACGGCTGTTCCGAAGATGTGAGGAGTCGTCGCGGCTTGAAGCGCTCGCAAGAGGCAACTTGCGGACGCCAATGGTAGATGCACGTTGCCCAGGTAATATCGCATGCTCACATACTCTCAAAGACTAGAAGTTGACCGTGCGGGTTGCTCGTCTGGCTTGCAACAACGCCTTGAAGTTATCGTCAGGCGTTCTTCCAACGTCGCACAAACGAAAATTTTCCAAGGACTTAAATCACATAGGCAGCGATGCACACAATGCCAACATGCAAGAACCCGAAATATGCATTGCCGCGTGCAAGAAAGTGTTCATCCGAAAGCAACGATGTGCAGTTGTATGATTGCATCCAAGGTAGAGTTTCGGGACGCGAGGCAGTCTCTACCAACGCATATTGCACAAGTTGTTGCTTAGGTTCTCCTCGTATGCTCGTCGGCGAGCTCTTCAGCACTCAGGCTGACGAAAGGCATCCGAAACCTTCACCGGTAAAGTTGGTCCGCCGGCGACGGTACGCATACATTGTACTTGAAGGACGTCTGTGTCTCCCACGATAATTGCTGCGCCGGAGTGATACGAGATACGAATCGTTGTGTTGCGACGACCTGGCACATCGATGTGCGTCGTTGTTGTCAAGCACTGTGATTTGTTGCCGTGGTCTCTGAGGAGACTACTTTGCAGGTGAAGTCGGAAGGAGACTGAGTTTGAACGGTAGTAGGACGAGCGAAAGCGTACTGAGTGGGTTGTGTGAAACTCCCAGAGGGTGGACAGCGCAGTGGTTGTGACCAATTCGATCTAGTGACAAGAGCAGTCTTCCAGGTGTGACAAGACGCGCCTTTGCTGTGGTCTGCTGGAAGCTCTTCGACACACCGAAGGTAGTTCGGTAGAGCCGCATAGGTTAACGGCAGCTCAAGCGAGCAGCCCTGGCACCGAGCAGACTCCATTCTCGTTGCAGCTCGTCCGCGATCAGACCTACACATCGACTCACCATACTCATCTTCCTTGACAGTCACTAGGTTCAGCCACTTCGCAGCTACCATTTGACCACTTGTTTGTGTTGCCACTGACTGGAAGCTGCTATTGATCGAGCAACATTGAGGGTTGTCCACGTGTCAGTGAGACAGAGGCTATTGTAGTCACCGTGCCGAGATGAATCAGTGCCGTCGACATCAGGTGGTCTCTCGGGAGGGACTGGTTGGGCGAAAGAGGAGGTGGTCGGATTGTTAACCTTGCTGGCTGCATCTCCTGCTACAATAGTGGCAATTATCAAACTGGTAGGATACTGGAAGGGCAGAGTTCGGAACAGACGAGGTAAGAAAACACAGTGCCGGCCTGCTCAAAATCAACAACCGTGTCTGCAGAAAGCTTTGACCTCGTGCTCGAGTAGGATAATCTTGACACATGCTTGGTGTGCTGAATGGAGTCAGAAGTCTTCGTCTCGACCTGTACGCGTGCTTCCTAGGCTCAAGCTGACGTTCGTGTAGGACAATCGGCAACTGCGTATACCACTGATGGCGGAGTCAAACGACTGAATCTGCTCGACGCTAAGTGTTTCCTCTTAATGATTGATATAGAATCTCACTTACATTAGCAGTCGAGTATCGTGATAATTCGATGGCCATGGCCGTGGAAGGTCCTGCGGCAAACACTGTAGCAGCTCCTCAACCTGTACCACTATCAGGTATTCGACGTGCTATCCAAGGCTGGGCCCGACAGCGACAGATAGAGTCCGCAACAGACGATATCGATTCACCTGCAGACACTGGATCAGCAACTACGTCTAGTTCGCTGCTGACAAGGGATGGCCGGGATCGCGACAGTGTCTCTATTGTGGGAGCTTTTCGTGACGAGATAGACGCGCATGCTCAACACGAGCGTCAAAATCTGGCTCGCTGAGTTGCCCTAAAAATGTCGTGATTTTGAGAGAGCGGCAATAGGATTGATCGGCGAGGGGGTGGCTGTGAAAGCATGAGAGAGATGGAATGAGCCCGCGATCGTCTCCAGGAGGTATTACAAGATTACTCACTTCTCGCCCCGTTCCTATGGAGGATTCTGCCCAATCACCGCGCCGAATCATGACGCACCCGCAAATATAAAAGTTTGCGTGTTCAGCCAGATACTGCAGGGATGGGAGGGTGATTGGCAAATTCAGTCAGATGCTGCCGGGATGGTAGAGGCTTCCGGACGAGCTGCTGGACGAGGCTGCATTAAATCGTTCCAACATCATCCTTCATCGGCAGTCAATGCCTTTCTCATTTCGAACGAATGGGCCTGAGAAGGTTCGCCGTACTGCGAGCAATCAAAGGACCAAAGTGTAAGGCAAACAAACTCCTCTTCTGATAAGTCTGGCTGGCGGTCCTCTTCTGGGGTACATCACGGCCTGTAGGCTGTAGGCTGTGAGCTGTTCGCGCTACGGAATAGCAGCTGCTGTGAGCCTTGACCGGAGGTGCACGAACAGCGCCCAATCACAGCCCTCCAAGCGTTACTGTGGCCCCGAGGCTAATGGCCAATCCAGACACGACAGCCACAGCAAGAAGTAACACCAATCAAATCCCAGTACAGCAAGCCTTGAGTTTAATCAAGCTCGACTGCAGGCGAAGATTCGAGGACGCGATCTCGCCTCCAACAATACTTCGAGAAGGGAGCACGGTACATGTCCTTCGTCAAGGCGGCCCGATTTTCCGTCGCTAGTTATATGGAATGCATGACACGAGCATATTCGAAGAATGAGTGATACTATTGAACAACACGCTATGCATTTCTACACACCCAACAAAAACTTCCCATCTAAACACCCTGCACCTTCCGATAACTCGGCGGTTTCAACGTGCGTCCCAGAATCTTGACCGCATATGGCGGAATCAAACTCACACACGCAACCACCGCAAACTTCCACCAAAACGCCAAACTACCCACATAACTCAACTCAAAATACCTGCTCAGGAACGGTATGCTGCCAAAGTAGATCCCCGCGGTGCCGACAATGCTCGCAATCATGATCCAATGCCACGTCGTGACTTCCATGGCAACCATGATGAGTTCGTTCATGACTAGTACGGTGAAGGAAACAGAGACCATTTTGCGAAACGTTAGGTCTTCGGTCTGCGAGCTGCCGACGCCGACGAGGATCTGGCTGAGGCCCTGGATCATGGAGCCTTGGTAAATAGATACCGCGACCCATATGAAGAAGGATTTGTAAGATAGACTGCGGCCGGTTTTGAGTTCGGCGTAGAGCTCTGGGTACAGGTTTGCGACGCTCTCGTCTACGTCGCGGTCAAGGACGAGACTGAAGACAGGCATCATTGTGTAGACTGTCGAGTAACCGACGAGCAGCCAATCTTTGTAGAGGGCGTTGGGTTCAAAGGACGATGCGATGCTGTACACGGTTTGGCAAATACTGATAATCAACCCGCGGTGGATGACGAATTGACTCAGCTTTGCGCTGCGCTTGTAGCTGTTCCGGCCGTGCCAGACGAGCAGTTTGACGAGGTAGCAGAATTGTTCGATGGAGAAGTCTGCTGCGAGAGAGGCTTGACGGCCCTCCTTGCCGACGATGCCGACGCCCACGTCGGCTGCTTGGATCATGCTGACGTCGTTGCCGCCGTCGCCGATGCAGCAGATGCGCTTCTTAGTGTATTCGCGGATCAGGCGCGCGACGTCGGCTTTTTGCATGGGGGAACACCGGCATGCGACCACGGTGGGGAGCTGGACTGCGATGGAGATGAATTCGGTGCGATAGTGGGTGAGCATAAGGGCGAGGGATTCCCCGTCGATGAGGAGGCAGGCGTCTGTTTTGCCGCGCAGGAAGTCGAGAGAGGAGTGCGCGAGGTCTTTGCGTTGGAGCTTGGCGATGGTGTGGACGTATTGGCCTCGTGCGACGAGTTTGGAGGACACGGCGACGCAGCGGGCGGTTTCGACTTTGTCGCCCGTCAGCATCCAGATCTTGATGCCAGCGTTGCGGAGGAGCTCAAGGGAGGGCTTGACGTCCTTTTGAAGCTTGTCTTCCACTCCAGTCACGCCTAGTAGCTCGAGATCGCTCTCGAGGTACTCTTTGACAACACTTGCTACGGCAGCATCGCGATTGCTTAGTGCAAGGGAAGCTTGTGTGTGCTTGGTGGAGAAGTCTTGGTACGTCTGAGCTGACAGCTTCTTGCGCCCCACGACCAATGTTCGAAGACCTTCTCGCGCCATGTTTGCCGTCTCTTCATCAAGCCAATCGTTGGCGGCAACGATCGAGGTCATGACTGTGTCGGCTCCTTTCTGATAGAACCAGATCTCACCGTCTTCGTCCGATGCAGATGATGCCGACCCATGGAAGAACTTGACCACTATTCCCATGCGCTTTCCTTCTGATGTGAAAGGAAACACATTCAGAATGCGCACCCGTACCACCACGTTGCCGCTATCACAAGACTGTAATGTCATGGACTCGCGATCTCGGGACAGAAGCTTGAGGCCCACAGCTTCAGTCCATCGTACTATGGCGATCTCATCCGGAGACGATGCCTGGTAGGTCGTGACAGCCTCGCCGTTCTCTTCTTCCGTGGTTGGTGTGACATTGTGGCACAGAGCTAATGCTAAGACCACGTCGCGAACACGAGAGCCGATTTCTCTTCGTGTGCGGGTAGCCGAAGTAAGGGGAGCTGTATAAGCCGATGATGGCGTGACGAGCATGGAAGCCTCCCCAGCTGCAGGAGTAAAGCACTGGCGGATGTAAGTTGACACTTCGTCCATTGCCTCGTTTGCGTATGAGACTGTCCCAACGTGGATTTTCTTCATGGCCATTTCTATTTCATGTCAGTAGGCAAACCACAATTTATGGAGAATGACATGTACTCACCATTCTGAGTCAGAGTACCAGTCTTGTCGCTCAACAGGTACTCTATCCGACCTAGATCTTCAGGGATGGTACTGGTGCGGACAATCGTGCCTTTAATGCTTTGATCGTGCTCGATAAACCATGCATACACCGACTTGCCCATGTCGAGGTTGACACGAAGACCGACTGGCACGATTGTGGAGAAGAGGATCAGGAATCGCATCATGGAAACATACCACGGGCGGCCATCAATCACCTCAAATCGAGCGAGAGCAACCAGGACAAACGATAGTGACAAAGTGAATATACACAGCCACTTGGTAAGGTTGTTGATCTCGAGCTCGAGCAAGCCTGTCTTTGATCTCGACGGTGATGTAGATAGAGCTTGCCGTGTTTGTGGCCCAGTGTAGACGACCACGGCAAGCAGACTACAGCTCGAAGCAACAACGGTGTTGGCCCAAATAGTGTTGTCGATGTTCAAAGGCGCTGATTGATTCTGCCCGGCCTGATCAGATGCATCCTGATCATGAGGGTCATAGTGCCGTTGCCGCTTGGGTTCCAGCTCTACGGTACCGTAGAATTCGTTCACTTTCTTATCTGGTTTACCGGCTACGACGCGTAGCCTAGTGTACTCTCCAATCTCGAGATTTTGTGTCATGGGCGAAGTCAAACGCAACTTCCAGTCTGTTTCACCGTCCAATTGGTCTGTACGGATGAAAGCTTCTCCAGAGGCACCACTCACTACGGCACTGTCGACCTTGGGAGGGTTCTCTAGGTCATCGCCGATGAGAGTTGGCGACGCGTCAGTCGGGTCCTGGGCTGCTGTCGGGTTAATGGCTTCGGTCGAGTAGCTTTTCAGTAAAACCATATCTGCGGGAACTCGCTGGTCCTTGCCTAACTTGACCACGTCTCCAACCTTTAGGTTCCTAGATGGCTTGATAACTTCCCAGTACGTGCATGTGGCCAGACCCTTTGTCGAGAGTCGTTGCTCTTCATCTTCAATATCAGTCAAGCGACCTGCCTCTTTCTTCTGTTTCCTGAGCTTCTTCTTCCGTTGCGAATTCTTCCCCGGCGCCACGCCGTTACCCATACTGTTTTCCTCGAATTGTAGGACTGTGTATCCTTCGGAATTTGCCTCAGCATCTCGTCGTCGACGGGCAATGTCGTCCAAGGCCTCCTTCCCCAGGGTGATAGATATAACAAACGCCAGCGGTGCAATGTACGTTGAAAGATAGCCGAGTCGTAGGGCGGGTATAATCTGCGAAAGCGCTACAAGCAAAAAGTACATGTTGATGAAGAAAGAAAACTCATTGTAGAGTGTGCGGGGTAGAAAGCTCCATGGGGTGTATTTCGCATTCGAGACGGCGTTCGCGGGGAATCTGGACGTCTGTAGCTGGCCAACGGAGATTGTCCACTGTGTTGTGGGATCATGCTCCTCGTCTGCATCGTCCGCACCTGCATCAGCGCCCAGTTGTATGCCTCCAGTGTCTGGCCGCGAGGATAGGAAGCTTGGTAGGCGGATGTTGGAGCTTATGCGTGACAGTGCGTTGGGTTGCCGCTCGTGCCTCGTTCGATTGTTGCGGGAGGGTAGCAAAGGTGCGTCGTCGTCGCCAGACTGCCCGTAGCTGCCAGCGGAGCTCCTGTTCCGCGCATCATCGTCGTCCAACAGCCCTTGCAAGTCTTCTTCTTCCGGCTCTTCCTTCCGCCTATTCGCCCGCAGTCTTCCCACCCTTAGGTTTCGGAGCGGTATCCTTGCGCCCAGCTCATGGTATGGTCTTTTCTGCTCTTTCGACTGCCTCCGTGGCGGAGTTGGTGTGGAGCGCGAGTGTGAGGCCAGTGGGTCCAGCTCCTCGAGGTCGAGTTCCAGGTCGGAATCCTCATCGGGCGCATTCGGTTGGTGGTACTGGTGTGGCGCCGCCATGGCTCATGGGACGAGGAGAGACGCGGGAGGGTATTGCGGAGGGGTGCTCGCTATATGCGCGCCATGTGCGAGTACGTGTGAAGTGGTTCTGGCTTCGGCGGCTGCCTTCGGGGGTCCGCGGTGTGAATGAGAGGAGTCGCAGCGGGATGTAGCGACGGGCTTGGATACTTCGTATTGGGCGGGGTGAATGTCTCGGTAGCCGCAAACGTCACTATGCAGAAGTATACAGGACGTCTGGTGAAGTAGGTGAGAATGCTTCTTTATGGGGTCGCGATGTTGAAGGTCGATGCTCCACAGAGTGCGCGTCCGTTAGTGGCGCAATAGGTGTTGAAGCCACATGGCGGACGGCAAGGATTAGGGTCATCAAGCGGCCGTTTACAATCTCCAACATCTGTCCTTGTTTCGAGCCTCATTGAAATTTGCGCACGCAATGCTGTTCCGAAGCACGTCCTTTTCTTCGTAGCCGAGCTTTCTCTCCATTGTGGAGGAGCCTCTAATTCTATGTAAGTTGCACCGCTGGTCATCCTGATCCCAGGGATGACGACACGCTGCTCCTTTACACGATGCACTCCCGAAGCTCCACCCTCACTCCTTGCCACGACGCTTGCGAGGCCTAGGAGAGATACACATTGCGGCTCTGCTTCGAAACACAACTTCGACCTCACCGCCCACTGGATGCGCGAAGAGGTTGGAGCACAATCGCTCGCGAGGCTCGACGCATGAGCAGCGAAACATCACAATCAGCGCTGATGTATTTGCAGTGCTTCTAGATACCCATTGTATACCTCCTTGTAATTCACATGATGGAGAACGAGAGCATCAAGCCTGCGGCTGGTGCCGCCGCAGCATCGTCATCCTGGAACCCGGCGTTGCGCAACGAGAACGAACAGCAGCCTACAGTCAGCCCACAGGTGGCCGCATCACCGAAGCAGGAGTCCTCGGAGGAGGAAGAGGAAGAAGAGGAAGAAGAGGAAGAAGAGGAAGAAGAAGAGGAAGAGGAAGAGGAAGAGGAAGAGGAAGAGGATGACGAGGACGAGGACGAGGACGAGGACGAGGAGGAAGAGAGCGAAGAGGAAACCACAGCTGCTTCTACCGCTCCTACCGCTCCTACTGCCCCGGCCGCGCCTGTAAAGCCCGCTGAAGCACCCATCACCTCGTCGAACATCGCGCACGATGTGAACGACGCTCCGCGGCCACCAGAGACCCCTACAAGACCTCAGATGCCTTCGGAAGATTCACATGGGAGCAGCAGTGCTGAGGACGAATCTTTGGTCGCCGCGACGCATTCACTCAACATTGGTGGTCCTACCGGAAGTGCGCCGGTAGCGCTAAAAGCGAGCGAGGAGGCGGATTCGGGGGATGAGAGCGAAGAAGAGAGCTCCGACGAGGAGGCAGAAGCGCCGAAGCAACATCAACCAGGCCTGTACGAGCATCAGGGTGAAGCCACAGCGCTCGAGGAAGCCGTAAACGAGAGCGCCAGGATCCCTCTGGTGACAGCGGCAACTCCCTCGGCAGATGACTGGGGCGAGTCAGATGAGGCGTTCGATCTAGGCGGACAGGCACGGGAGCCTCCGCTGGAGACGCCGAGTGCGGAAGCTGTTGGGACCAACGTGGGAGACAGTGTGATTGGGAACACTAGAGTGGGTGGTAATGCTGGGGATAGTCTCGACTGGGGCAACACAGAGGAAGAGGAGGATTTCTTTGGCAGTAAAGCGATCGATTCGCTAGAGTCACCACGGCCTGCAGACGAGACACCTGGTGCGCATGTTGTCCAGGCCTCAGAGCCTAAGCAGGAGAAGAATGAATGGGACTTGGACCTCGATTTGGACGAAGACTTCTTACCAGATAGTGAGGACACCCCAGTCCTGGACTTGAGCGACGATGAGGGCTTCTTGGAGGACGAGCCTCCTGCAGCATCACAGCAAGCTGCGCAGCAAACAGCAGGAGCGAGCAGCGCGAGTCGATACGCCCCTCAACCTTCAGTTACGTCAACGCCAGCCGCGAGCCCATATGCACCCCAAGGTCAATTTGGGACTACTCCGCAGGGCTCTCAAGCAAAAGCTGTGCCTTCACCCGCTACAGCCTATAATGGATTTGGGCAAAACTTGGCCTACCAGCAACAGCAACAGGCAGCACGGCCGGCCATGGCCAGCTCCGCCCAAAGCTTTGCGGACAAGTCCAAAGGGGGTTACCATTCCCCGTACGACTTGCCAGAGGACGTCGTGACCACGCGACGAAGACCAGCACTTCGGTCTTCGGTGACCGCCCCTCAGCCTGCACCACCTCCACCCCGAACAAGCAGCATGTCTGGAAGCTCTGGGCCCTCACGGCCGATGCCGTCGTCTAGCATGTCTACTTTGAGTCTATCTCCGCCGACTTCCAGTCAGCCTATGCAAGGCCAGATGACGGGATTTCCGCCCAACGTGCCACCAAAGTCCGCACCGCCTGCAAGACCACCATCCACTGACTTCTTCGCCGAGCTTCCCACCACATCAAAGCCGAAGCCCGCAGGTCGCTATACGCCACAGCAGACAGCATCCGCTCAAACTCCATCCTTACAAGGTCCTCCTCATCTACCACCCAAAGAACGAACGGCATCTTGGTCTTCTTTGCGGAACGAGGTTCTTCCCGAGTCCATCGGCACGCAACCTCAATTCAGGCAGCCCGAACAACTACCCATGTTCCCGAGCCAACCTTCCGTTCCAGCAAGGCAGAACAGCTTACCCATCCCGCAACCGGCGCCTGCACCGCCATCGTCGCGATATTCACCAGCACCCCCATCCGCTCCAGCAGTCAACGCACGATACTCTCCTGCACCACCAGCCGCTCACAGTGCCGCCAACTCGAGATATTCTCCTGCGCCTCCTGGTGGCCAGGCGCATACTCGTTATGTATCAGAACCGCCGACCGGGCCAGGTAGACCCCCATCACAGCCATATGCGCCTCGCACTTCTAGTCCCTTAGCCTTCCACGGCCAACCTCATCACACTGAGGGAGCCGCTATCGCAAATGAGGCGACTATGCAACAACAGCCAGGGCACCATGTCTCTCAATCTGCGGACGGCATGCCCCGCGCTCCCTTCAGGAATTCATTAGAGGGAGTCAGCGAAAGCCTAGAGCAGGAAATCGCAGCGGGTAGCAGACCGCCTATGACCGCGAGGTCAGAAACCCCCCCACTGAAGAGTACTCCGTCATCAGTGGTAGGATCTCCCAGAAAGCGAGGATATACGCCACAGTACCAAACAACGAACCCTGCTCCGCCATCGCGGTCGCTGTCACAATCTCCTGCAGCAAGCATGAAACATTCGGCGCCATCATATGGAGGACTACCGGCAGCTGCGCCTTATGGTACACCAAGCGCCTTGCCGACTTTCACGAATGCTATCCCTCATCGACGACAGGCGTCGCTCAACTATGAGGCCATTGCGCCTGAGGACGAGCGCAGGGATGATCACCTTGAGCGATGGAAGGGCTACCCAATCTTCGCTTGGGGTCTTGGGGGCACAGTTGTGACAAGCTTTCCCAAACAGATTCCCCGATATGGCGGAGGAATCACTGCGCCGATGATGAAATGCAGTCCAGGCGAGATCAGATTGCAGAGCATCAAAGATGTATTACCTCTCGGTGACGACCTCGCCAAGTTTCCTGGGCCGCTCAAGGCAAAAGGCAAGAAGAAAGATGTCTTATCGTGGTTAGCGTCGAAGACTGAGAACTTGGAGGGCCGATTGAAGGAACCAGGACTGGAGCATTCCATGAGCACGGAGGAGTTGACACGCATGGAAGAACGATCTTTGCTACTGAAACTGCTACACTTCTTGGTCGAGAATGACGGACGTCTTGATGGAGATACTGCTAATGCAGCTGTCAAGAAGCTGTTTTCTTACCACGCCGACGACACAACCAAAGCCGATGGCTCCTTCTCTGCTGCCGTCGATATCGTCGGACGATCGAGATCGAACACTTCAAATCTTGCGGCAGAACCTGTCGACCCGCGCGCTATCGAAGACCTGCAGAAGATGCTTGCCAAAGGTGAGCGTGAGAAGGCTGTCTGGCATGCAGTTGACCAGCGCCTATGGGGTCATGCCATGCTTTTATCCTCAACGCTCAACAAAGATGTCTGGAAGCAGGTTGTTCAAGAGTTTGTCCGGAAAGAGGTTAAAAAGGTCGGGCGCAACAACCAGGCTCTGGCTGTTCTGTACGAGGTCTTTGCAGGCAACCATGAAGACTGCGTTGATGAGCTTGTGCCAGCGTCCGCTCGCGCAGGCTTCCAAATGGTGAGCTCAGACGGTGCAGGCGCAGCTCAAAACGCTCAGCAAGGCCTCGACAAGTGGCGGGACACGGTTGCCCTGATATTGAACAACCGCAGTGATGGAGATCCCTCTGCGCTGCTGTCATTGGGACGACTTCTGTCGCAATATGGTCGCGTAGAAGCGGCGCACATCTGCTTCATCTTCGCACGTTCCGTGGCCCACATCAGCGGCGCAGATGATACTTCGGCTGATTTGGTCCTCATTGGCATCGATCACAAGCAGCATGGAACAGAACTGGGCATAGACCTAGAGCCGATTCTGTTGACTGAGGTGTACGAGTTTGCTCTATCTCTATCAGCGCAGGCCGCCACCCACATCATGCCTCATCTGCAGAATTTCAAGCTCGCGCATGCCATTCAACTCGCAGAGAACGGCTACCGTGCCGACGCCCAAGCATATTGCGATGCCATTGCGGCTGCCATGAAGGCCACAACTCGAATGTCTCCATACTACAACGCAAGCTTCATCGCCACACTGGACGACCTCGGCAAGCGTCTTTCACAATCACCAAAGGACAGCTCATCGTCCTGGATCTCAAAGCCAAGCATGGACAGAGTCGGAACGTCACTGCTCTCTAAGTTCAACAGCTTCATCGCAGGAGACGATGAGAACGCCGAGTCGGGGAATGCGTCTAGTGCGGAAGTGGGACCATTCGCCAAAATCGCCGGTGACAGCCCATCAATCACACCTTCCCAGTCAAGTGCGGATCTTTACGGCGCCCATCCTGGTTACAGTGTTCCTGCCCAGCCAGCAGCCTCTATGAATTCCAGATATGCTCCATCAAATAATTATGCCCCCAGGACATCATCGGAGCAGCAACGAACGCGCTACGAGCCACACGGTCGGCCCTCGATGGAATCAAATGACAGCCAGCGAGCCATGTCGGACAGTTACATGCCTATGACGCCAATGACACCAGCGTCGGTTTATAGCCCGCAACCCCAGCTTAGCCCGCCCAGCCAGCGTACTCAAGCAAAGACTCCGTCATACTCGCCACTCCGCGCCGAGCACAACGCTCCGCAACCTTCATATGGCAGCCCATATTTGCCAACTCCTCCTGTGGAAGAGTCTGCTTCAGCCCCTCCGTATGGAGGGTACCAGCCTCCCCAGGCCAACGAGCAGTCGAATGGTGGCTTTGACGCTCCAACGAGCACCTTTGATGACAATTCCTACCGACCTTATAACCCAGAGGAGGATGACAAAGAGGAGGAGGAGAAGCCCAAGAAGAAGACTTCCATGGACGACGATGGTGAAGAAGATCTCGTCGCCCGCGCTGCAGCCCTCAAGATCAGCTCGGGGTCCAAATCCGAAGCCGACAAAAAAGCCGACGAAGCCTTCCGCAAAGCTGCGGAAGCAGATGCAAAGCGCGATAAAGGAGCCGCAGCAGCCAAAAAGGGCGGCTGGCTCAGCGGCTGGTTTAAGAAGGATCACAATGCCGCACCAGGCCCCATCAAGGCCAAACTAGGCGAGGAGAGCAGCTTCTACTACGACCCCGATCTGGGCAAGTGGGTGAACAAGAAGGCAGGGGCAAGCGGCGAGCCAGAGCGTGTGACTGCAACTCCACCGCCACCGAAAGGTCCACCCATGGGTGCAAGAAGTGCAAGTGGTGGCGCCATGCCACCGCCCATGGGTCCTTCGAGCGGACTGATGAAGCCACCAACTAGCGCACCGCAACGAAGCTCCTCAATGCCTCCACCTATGTCTATGCCTGCGCCAGGCTCGCGCGCCTCAACACCAGGCATTCCATCGGATACCGAGGGCGGACCCAAACCGCCGACACTCGCGCGACCATCGTTTGGTGCAGCTTCAGGACCGCCGTCGAGGCCGGGCACGGGTATGAGTAACGCGAGCAGTATTGATGATTTGCTGGGCCCTGCGCAGGCGAGAAAGGGGCCTGGTGCGAAGAAGAAGAAGGCGGGGAGGTATGTAGATGTCTTTCCGCAGGGGCAGGCTCCGTCGTGAGTGAGTTGCATTTGTGATGGCGTCTGGAGTTATGGCATATGGCATATGGCGTGGCATAGATGAGCGTTATGGGGAAGAAGGACCATGCTCATGACGTTCGCTTGGACCAATGGGTGGGCAATGGGTCTTGTGTATGAAAAGATGTCGTAATATTATCGTTTCCGAATTCTACGTCTCGTGGCTTTATTCTGAGGTTGCTTTAAAGGCAGTCTACGCAATGATTCAATGATGCATCGTAGCGCTTTAGTCGCGTACGGACAGTCTACATGACGAGGTTGATGTCGACCACCCAACGACGACATAACCTTGACTCAACAACGATGCAGCCACCACTCGACCTAAGATTCATCCACGGATAATCCGCAATACATTTTAGTGGTCGCAACGTGATAGTGCTGAAGCTTGTCTGGCCAGCAAAGCACATCGACGTCATACATCTAGCCTTCCAGCCTTACATAACCACCCCCAAACCCAACATCAAGAAGTCAGCTGCATATTGTACAGCCTCGGCATCGCATCTGGTGCTGCCGCAGATACAATGCGCGAAACTGTTTGAAGATCGACTGTGTCGTTTGGTGAAACACTAGGCGCGACGGGGCTGGTGTCGGACATCAGTATCAAGACGCTAAAATTGGAAGCGCGAGAATATGCATTGTTAAATACTTGGCTGTTTTGCTTGTTGCGTCTTAGCTGTTGGGATGGGGCTGGTTGGAGGTGTGTTGTGTTGGTGTGGTGTTAAGAAGGGGAGAGAAGACGGTGGTGGATGGGGTGGTGCGACTCGCAAGTACGTCCTCAGAAGGCGAAAAGTCGCAATGTCGCAGCTCTGGACACCTTAGCCGAACATCCGAGAAACTCATGATTTGCATACAAGAAGCCATCGCCATGATCGCTGCCAAGTCTCCCATCCTCTCCCAAAGCTTCGTTTTCACCGCCAAGACCCGTTTCGCACCCATCGCAGGGAAAAGATTCTCGCCTTGGCACCTCAGCCACTCCTCCAGGCCTCCATGAAACTCCGTTCCGTAACAGTGCCGCCAGTCACAGCCTATGAGTTCCTTCTGCGTCTCCTGGCCAAGCGATTAGGGAAACGTGTGCAGGTAGCCAAGCGCGTTGCGACGAGATGTTTGAGGCGGCTTGTGGTTGGAATCCTGGATAGAGGTGATGTTTGTGTGATGGGAGGTAGAAGGAGACCGAGGAGATGGGAAGGAAGTGAGCTGGGTCATTAGTGGGTTTTGTAGATCGGAGGGAGGTTTGAGGGATGGAGGGAAAGTATAAGAGGGATGGGGAGGATCGTAGGCGGAGAGATCATTCGACAGCAATCTTTTCAGCTTCTCTTAGTTCTACGTCTTGACTTATTCGGCCTGGTGCTCTTCCCTTCTTGTCTTCCATTCACTACTGCCTTCATCTTCTAATATTCGAGTTGATCTCGTTGTCACATCCGCTTCATAATGTACTTCTCACAGCAAATCGCACTTGTTGCTGCTATTGCGGCATGCGCATCGGCTCACGGAGTCGTTACCAAAGTCACTGGCGCCAATGGTGTTACCATGCCAGGCTTGACCATTCAGGATGGAACTCCTCGTGACTGCTCGTCGAAGTGAGTTTGCAGGAGAAACAATGGAACATATTGTGCTGATAATCACTCAGCGGGTGTGGTTCCCAGGCGGACACTGCCATCATTCGAGACCGCGATATCGCCAGCGGAAAGGCAACCCCTCTTGGTCGTACTCAGGGTAATGGTCCCGTTGACGCAGCCGTCATGATCGGTGCGTTCATGGGCGCTGGTACTGCACCCCCTGCAAACAATGGTGCTTCGGGCAGTGTCGGTATCGAAGACAACATTCAGACACCTGCACAGAAGAAGCGCCAGCTTCTCGGTGGTATTCTGGGTGGCCTAGGTGGAGGCCAGGGCAAGGGCGGCAATGCCGGTGCTACTGGAATTGGCGGTCTCTTGGGCGGCGGAGGGACTAAGAGCAACGGTCCTCCTGAGGCTGGTGTTGCTGCTGCTCAGGGCGCTGGTTCGTCGACTGGTTTGCCTACCTGTGCTGAAGATGGCACTGTCACCATGACACTCCGCCAGGTAAGACTTCAAGACTATTCTCCACGGTCCGTTGACAGCATCTGACAACAAATAGATCAATCAGGATGGCGCTGGTCCTTTCACTGCCGATGTGGATGGCACATCCGGTGGAACCCAGGAGGCTGCCATGCAGCCCGCCACTGTCACCAAGGACGTTCCAGGTCTCGGTGTCCAGGGCATCTCTCTCGCTACCAACACCGACTTCGAGATGAAGGTACAAATGCCTGCTGGTATGACCTGTGACGCTACTGTTGCCGGTACTCCCAATGTTTGCGTCATGCGCGTGCGGAACGGCGCAGCTGCTGGTCCCTTTGGTGGCTCTGTGGCATTTACCCAGACTGCTGGCGCCAGGAAGCGTGCTATTGCTTACAGGCTCAAGAAGCGTATGGAACTCAACAGGAAGCTCTGAGCAACTGACTTCTAGAGATTGAGGATGCAGATAGAAGGAGATGGACCGAAACACGTATGTGACCTGGCAAGATCAGTGTCATTGAACGATTGTGTTTTAGACTTGTACATAATGAGACTGGAGATAATGGATGATGGGAAGGTAGCTATAACTTGTACATTGAGGTTTCAATTTGATTGAAATTGAAAAGAGTCGACGAAGTCAGTGATGGGACAGCAATGCGGGCGAAACCTTGCGTGGTGTGCTACCTGATCTGCTCTAGTGCTTTAGGCCACGAGGCGATGGATGCCAAGCATCACTGCCAAGATGCCGCTATCTCGTTGATGTGAATACACGCTGCAGAAGCGTAGAAAGTTGTGAGATAAGCAAGACTTTTCAGCCAAGAGTTGGTGCCCAGAAAATCTGGAGATCGTCCACCCTGCACCTGCACACAGCGGAACTCGCTAGGCCTCTTCGACACTAGCGCCATCTTCAAACCGCCTCGTTCTTGCACCATGTTTGATTCTGCACAGTTCATCCGACACCTCAATAGCGTCCCAAGGACAAGACATCTCGCCCATAGTCTTTCGCTTGCACTGTCCCTCGTGGAACCGAATCTCAGCGCGGCGGTCATCTCATCGTCGAATGCTCAATGCTCTGTGCTCGCTTGGCGTTATCGCGACACATGGGTCTTTGAGCACGTCATCTTCCGCCCGTGTCACTCGTTCCAGTCTACACAAGACCGAACACGGCTCTGCCAAGGAAATAAACCCAAGCATATAACCATGGGATCCCGCCAGCCATGGGAGGCTCATAGCATTGCGCTCAGAACTCGACACCATGGCGCCCTTCGACAACAAGGGCCCCGCGGGTCATGCTTCGCCAACAGCCAGCTATACCAACGATGAGGACTTCCAACGAATTGACCCCGAGTCTGGTGTCAAGAGAGGGCAGGGCTCAAGACTCGACACTTGTCCATGATGGCGCTGGCCGGAATCATCGGTCCTGGTATTCTCGTCGGCACAGGAGGCGCGCTGGCGAATGGTGGACCAGCAGCTCTACTTATTGGCTTTGGTATTATCGGTATTATCGCATTTTCCATTACGCAATCCTTGGGCGAGATGACGACCCTATATTCTACTGGTGAAGCTCTTGTCACTCTCTCGGATCGTTTTGTCGACAAGGCTTTTGGTGTCGCTGTGGGATGGCAGTACTGGCTCGTGTGGGCCTGCGTACTGGCCAATGAGTACAATGTTATCTCATCCCTCATGGTCTTCTGGAGCGACAAAGTGCCTTCATGGGGCTACTTCCTCATCTTCTGGTCAGCGTTTCTGGCCTTCCAGATGATCGGTGTTGAGTCCTTCGGAGAAACAGAGTTCTGGCTCGCTTTAATCAAGCTGCTTGGTCTCTTCATATACTTCGTTTTCAGTATTATCTACGTTTCTGGGGACCTGATTGGGCAGACCGAGGCGATTGGGTTCCGATACTGGCACGACCCTGGTGCCTTCGCCAACGGCTTCCGAGGTGCGGCGCAGGTTTTTGTCTTCGCCTCGACATTTTATGCAGGTGTTGAAGCCGTCCCCGTAGCGGCGACAGAGACGCATAACCCCAGTGTGGCAGTACCGCTCGCTATTCGACAAGTCATTTGGCGGATCTTGTTCGAATACATGGGCGTCGCGTTCTTCTTCGGGTTGACTTGCCCTTCGGATGCGGATGGTCTCGTAAATCGTGCCAGCCGCGCGCTCAAGAGTCCAATGACTATTGTCCGTCGGGTGTGTGCACCAGCCTGGGAGGGCGCTTGCCCCATTGACAACTATTGCCATCCAGAATGCTGGCTGGGAAGGTGGCGTGCATCTGATCAATGCCTTTATCTTCATCACAGTCCTTTCGTTGCCGCAAACAGCTCTATTTGCATTGGCTCAAGAACCATTATGTTCATGGCGCAAGAGAAGATGGCCCCTAAGTTCCTAGGAAAGACGAACGCCCGAGGTGTGCCGTACCCGGCCATCATTTTCACGAACCTGTTCGGCTTCCTATCATGGATGAATCTATCCACAAGAGGAGGTAAGGCTTACGGGTACATCGTCAACCTGTCTGGTGTGTCAACTTTCCTGGTCTGGGGTGCAATCTCCTTTACACACACTCGCTTCAGGAATGCGTGGGCTGCACAAGGTCGAACTCCCGATCAACTGCCATTCAAATCTTTCGCATATCCGTGGAACTTGTATTTCGGGCTTATCGCGAATATTTTCCTTGCCTTGGTTCAAGGCTGGACCACATTGAGCCCATTCGACGCTGGCACTTTTGTTGACGCATACATCCTGCTGCCATTATTCGGGATCATATATGCTGGCTATAAATTCTGGTTCAAGACACGATTCTGGCGAGGACACGAGATCGATCTCGATGCTGGAATGAGGAAAGACTTGGATTTGAAGGAAGAGGTGTTGCATGGCGAACAAGGGGACGCTGGTGGAAAACAAGGCTTCTTAAGAAAGCATGGGCGAACTTTTGATGGATATTGGAGGGCTAGCTAACGCCAGTCGATACCCACAGCTCAGATGCTGTGTACCCAATCTAAGCATATTCGTAATCGCACTCTCCGTGGCTTCAACATTGCTTTTCTTGGTTACAAGGTTCTGGAGAACGTCACAGCTCACTGAAGGCGGGGCTGTTCATTTACCTACGCAATGCCTTCCCTTTGTGAATTATCTACGCCCGACTTCACCGATTTGGCAAAATGACCAGTTCGATCGCTGGTTGCCTGTCGTGGAGGATCCTGGCCCTGGTTAGCTTGTACGCCGGCTGAAAAGAGGTCCCTTCTGATTGGCCAGAACAATGCCCCTCGTTGCACGCCTCAACCAACGCGCCCGAGCACAACTGCGCCGCAGCTCGTCGCATGCCTACTGCATCACAATCATGTAAGCCATAAAGAGCCTGACGCGTCGGCACAACCTCACAAAGCGGCCGTCATTTGTCTGCTCGTATAGTTGTCTCCTTTATCACTACCTTTGCACCCCACACACTGAGCACACCCTGACGATGACCATGCCTAATGGTAAGCCGCGCCAACGAGCGTGGAAACCGAAGAACCGGACTGGGTGCAAGACCTGCAAGTAAGTCACTAATCGATCGCAAACACGGACTCGGAGCTCTAGACCTTGCAATCTCAAGACGATCAACGAGTTCGTACATAGTTTTCGCTTTCATAAGCCTGCACCTGAGGACATTAGCGTACCTGCAGTCATTGGCTGACCTTCGTAGGATCCGTAAGGTTAAATGCGACGAAGAAAAGCCTCACTGCAAACGTTGTACCTCGACTGGCCGTACATGCGACGGCTACGATAACAACTTTAGACCGCCATCTCATTCCCCGTCGTCCAGTCCACCGTCAGGTCTGACCGCACCTCAAAACGGCCGTGACCTTATCCGGTCTGTTTCACCCGTTCCGCTAGCTCCAGCCTTGCGTCTGAAGACTGCGCAGGAACGAGATAGCTTCGAGTTCTTCACCACCTATGCTGTCTCATCATTGCGAGGCTTTTTGGACTCTCCCTTCTGGCAAAGGGAAATTCTGCAAGCAGCGCATCAACATGAGTCCGTCCAGCATTGCGTCGTTGCACTGGGCGCTATGCACCGGAGATTCTATGAAGGAAGCAATTCTCATATCAACGGAGCCGATTTGACGGATCAGTATCTACAGTTTGCGTTGCGACAGTCCAATCAGGCCATCCAAGGCTTACTGAAGGCTTCAGGTCCCGGTGGTCGCGCAAACTCAGTAGACAAGGTTACACTGATGACATGCTCCGTCTTGTTTAGCAGTATGGCATGTCTGCAGGGTCACCAGCGAGAAGGACTTCAGCACCTGAGGAGTGGTATCAGAATGCTCAATGAGCTGGACGAAGAGGTCAACAGCAAAGCGCAAGGGCATCCAATCGACGTGGATTCTCTCCGATCAATTTTTGTAGGACTTGACATGCAAGCCCGATCTATCATGACTTCGCAGGAAGCAGAGAAATGGGAACCACTCCCTCGAACAAAGGCGCCAGCCATATCTGCAGATGCAGAGGTTGACGATGCAACCCTCTTAGCAATGCAGCGCTACCTGCAATCTCTTCTCAATCATGCGCTGGCTTTTTTACAAGCCACTGTGAAGAAGATTGCGGACGAAAGGGATTCTGTTTACTACGAGTATCGTCGACTACTGTCCCGTCTCGATCAAGGCACCGTTCTCCTCGACAGGCTCCGTGCGAAAGCAACATACACAACCGTCGATTACACACAGCCACTGTTGGCACTACGACTTTTGCACTCACAGCTCGAGTGCATGTTGCGATCGCCGCGATTCGACCTCGAGAGTAAATTCCGATTCATGAGTGAGCCGTTCCGGGAGCCTTTCGATCTCGCGGCTCACTTTGCGAAAATGCTCGACCTTGCGACGCAATTACTGCCGCACAACTCTTCGCTCTCGCCTGTCTTCACAACGTCTATGGGCCCCCTCTCAGCCTTGTGGCTCATCGCGACCCGCGCCCCATCCTCCTGCACCGCTCTACGTAAGCGCGCCGTCCGACTAATGCTAAGCTACCCGAGAAGAGAAGGCTTCTGGGATGGACTGGTGGCAGGACAAATCGCACAAGAAGTACTGAAGCTGGAGCAAGAAAGCGCACAGGAGGAGCTAGGTCTATCCACTATGCCGAGTCGCGACCTGATCGTTCCAGATGATCTGAGGATCGTGGTTGTTGCTCTCAAGTATGATGAAGAAGACGACAGGAGAGCAGATGTCACGTATCGAAGTGCGCGAGAGTTAGCTGCGGGCGAATCGGGCAAAGTGCAATATCTGGCTTGGTAACTCTTATGTGGCCACTGCAGGGAGTTTATTGAGCCAGAACGTAGACGGTGATCTTCTCATACACCGAGAGGCACAAGTAATTGTTGCTGCGGCTACCAACTACCATCTTTCACCAACGTGCTCGTACGATGCAGCTCAAGTATGAAGAGGGTGACCAAGCGTCAGGTCGTATAACGTGTTCCACCACTCATCCGCCAACACCACTCATCTGCCAGGCCCATCAAAATCAACGCGCCCGAACACGTTTAGATGGCTCAACTCTCAACACCACAGCCTCAATCTACCCAGCGAGAGGGCAGACTAGCTCTTGCTACCTTAGCGCTTCAGAGAGACAAAAATTTACGCATCTATCATGTCTCAGCCTTGTACAATACTCCTTGCTCAACTCTACGCGGTCGCCTTGCAGGTGCTCTACCACAAGCTACAGCCAACGTACAGAAACGAAAGCTCTCTCCTGTCGAAGAGCAGTCTCTTGTTCAGTGGATCTTAAACCTTGATCAACAAGGCTTTCCCCCCCAGATCATCGACGTACGACGAATGGCAGACGTTCTGCTCACAAACCGCCGCCAAAATCCGCCTCCAATACCTGTAGGCAAGAACTGGGTGTCGCGCTTTGTCAAGAACCAGCCAGAGCTCCAGACGAAGTGGAATAGGAAATTCCACTCACAACGCGCAAGATGTGAGGATCCTGTCAAGATAGGCGCGTGGTTCAAGCTTGTAGAGAACACGCGCCAGACGTGGGGTATCCTCTATGAGGACGTATACAACTTTGACGAGACTGGGTTTATGATGGGAATCGATGCAACGTCAAAGGTCGTCACCAGCGCTGACACGATCGGTCAGGCTACTGTCGTACAGCCAGGTAACAGAGAGTGGGTGACTACAATCGAGTGTATTAACGCGTCTGGTTGGCGTCTCTCAACCTTTGTGATCTTGTCTGGAAAGCTCCACCAAGCTAGCTGGTACAAGGACCTCCCAGACGACTGGGTAGTCGCTGTTAGTGACAACGGCTGGACAACAGATGAACTTGGCCTTGAGTGGGTAAAGCACTTCAACAGACACACAGAGACACGCACGTCAGGAGCTTACCGGCTGCTCATCTTAGACAGTCACAGCAGCCACTCTACACCTGAGTTTGACTGCTTCTGCTCAGACAACAAGATTATCACCCTCTGTATGCCACCTCACACGTTACACCTTCTTCAGCCACTTGACGTTGGCTGCTTCTCTCCTCTCAAGACAGCGTATGGACAGCAGGTAACTGAGCTTGCCCGCCAAGGAGTCTTTCACATCGACAAGCTTGACTTCCTCTACATCTATACTAAGATCAGGCCAATAGTTCTGTCTGAGGAGCACATTAAGGCTGGCTTTGAGGCGACAGGGCTCATTCCACCTTGTCCAGAACGCGTCCTATCTAACCTTACTGTCGTCCGAACGCCGTCCCCACCAAGGACAGCAGAGAGTGAATTAGCTGCCTGGACAGCAGAGACTCCACGTACAAATACTCAGCTTCAGCAGCAGGCTCACCTTGTACGTGCTCTACTCCAGAGACAATCTCAGAGCCCTACAAGTCAAGCAATTGCTCAGCTTGTCAAATGTTGTCAGCTTGCTATGAACTCAGCGACAATCTTAGCTGAGGAAAACTTAAAGCTACGCGCTGCCAACCACCGCCAGCGACGTAAGCGTCAAATACAACGACAGTATATAGCCCGTGGAGTAGCGTTGCAGGCTCAGGAAGGTCGTGCGCTAATCACAGAGGCTCAAGTAGGTGTTCAAGAGAGTCACCAAACGCAGACTCCACAGGCACGAATAAGAGCACCACCAACGTGCAGCAACTGCCACGTACAAGGTCACAACAGGACTCAATGTAGATCTATCTAGTCTATCCTCTGTCTAAGTTTCAGACAATTTAAATTTGTGGTTGTGGAGTATTTGTACGCCAAGCCGTGTTGATTTTGGTGGGTCTGGCGGATGAGTGGTGGAACACGTTACTTTATTTTTGCACCATAATGAATGCATGCGCAAGGCCAGACCCACTTTCAGAAGCGCACGAATAGAGGAGTTGAGGCCCATTCGAGTCAACAAAGTAGACATGCGATCAACTCTTGAGGTCATGGCCGATACTCTTGGTATCGGGTATACTCAAAAGCGGCACTAAGATAGTTGAGGATATTGGAAGAGGTTGACTGAGCAAAGGGCGTCTACCGCCTGGTGACTCAGTGGCTAGCTCGTAATGCATGCTTTGGACTTGTGGAGACCAGATGCATCACGTTTAAAATTGAGTAGAAGTGCGTCGCAGAGACGAGTGGCTTGCGAATCTGGACGATCTAGATTGCCGAGCTGTAGGTCGCGCGTTGGGGTTCCGTGCGAGTGAGCTCACCCCGCATTCTTGAAGCCTAGAAGCCTCTCAACCTCAACACATTGGTCAAGCGCTCTTCGTACGAAAAGTACTGAGGTCTTATCTGGAATTCTGTGGGAGTCGACATCGAATGTCCTGGGTTTCGCGCCTACCATCGAGTCTCTCTGGACTTAAAGCACAAACTGTTGAGAGCAGGTGCTGCCTAGACAATTAGACGCAGCAGTCGCGAGAACCTCAGTTATGGGAGGAGCAAGTGGCTGGTAAACAGAGTACTTAGCCTCTCATCTCACCTGAGACCAATGAATAACTCTTAGATCAACTTTTCTACTTCATCACAAACCGCTGATATCTGATTGGCTTCACCGCTTGCTGGAGGCTGTCGAGCGTGTACCACAGTTGTAAAACTTCCCTTCACGCCCACAGTAGGTTCAAGCAGCACTAGACCTGTGGCCTATTCGGCATCTAGTCTCTCAGCCCCTCTCGATCGGGCAAAGAGCCAGCTTTCCACGCTCCTTATCTGGTCAACCTCGACGATTCGGTTCACCTCTACCAACCGAACCTGCAAGCCCCCGCTCAAGTCGGTCCGACTGGCAGTTGTGCGGAGAAGCATGGAAAGAACTAGAGCCACTCCCTTACATCGTGGCTAAATTTCAGCTCTGTGCTTGTCAGCCATGTTCCTATCACGTTCCGCTAATCAAAGAGTGTATGGTTGTTGGCCAACCCAGATGCTCTATTCAGTCGAAGATATACACACCACTGCACAGCGGCGGAAACTTACAACGCTGGTACCTTCGGAGCGGCCATCGATATGCGACCATGCATTAACTCCAGCTGGAAAATACTGACGGCTAGTATGGTCGCTTGTGAAGATGTGTGTTTGCATTGTCATGAGCTGAAGAGCATGGGAGGTGCATAGTCTGGACGTGTGAGGTGCTGTACGATTGAGAAGATGCTGCATCTATATAAGACCAGTGGTTTATCGCCCGATATCATGAGGCGAACACGCAGAATTTCCTCTTCTCAAGATCCTACTTGGCAGAATGCTCTCCAGGTTGCTCATCGCTGGCCTTGCCTGCCTTGGCACGAATGCCACTCCGTTGCGGGACTCAGCCAAAAGCTCCTCTATCCCACTAAAGGACAGGTCGGCTCTGATCACGGAGAAGGCACCTCTACATTTCCTCTTGCCCAGAAATCCCCCAGACCATGCACCCCATGACCATATCCACTTGGAGCTCCATGTGACCAAGCATCTGTTCTTCGGCCAGGAACATCCCGAGCGTTAGTGCAAAGCACACCCTATTTTCTATCGGAGCAACATAGCCATTAACCATATGACCAGGCCCGATGAAATGGGACTCGCGATATGCCTCGGCGCACACGACATTTAAGCACCCCGCTGTGGTACTTGATCACTCTTCTCACGCCATCACCTCTCTCAAGGGCGATGTCATGGCAGTACAGTTTAGCGAGTGGAGTCCGTACGCTACTGCTCGTGCCAATTGGACTGAAGCTGGACTGCCGTTCCTGCTTGTCACCACTGTTGGCTCAAAGGACGATCACTTCGTTTACTACCTCACCAATTGGGTAGAATGCGTGGACGAGACTCTGGCCTGCAACCTTGGTGTTGAAGCTTCCGAGCTTGAGCACATTGGCGACGAGTTCACATTGGAATTTGGCCATTGGTCAGATCTTACCAAGCGTGATGTGTCGCCTCCACTAGTACCGGAAGCTCCACCCATTCCAGGCTCAATCCCAGAGACCCCCTCAGACCCTCTAACACCTGAGTCCTCTTTCGATGCTTCAATTGACGAACAAGCTGGCTTTTACGAATGGACACCTGAAACCTTTGCTGCAGATCTGAGGAACTTTGCAGATGATATCACGGATTTCGATTATGATCATTACAACAGCAACGCCATCGATATTGGCGGAATCTATAACATGGATGGCTCCACCAAGGGCGACTACATCCTCGAAGCCACGGAAAGCGATTTTGATCTCATGAGGTTCCGTAAGCGCGTCATCGACATCCAGAAGCGGGGTATCGTCGATGTTGTGCGTGGTAAGCTCGTGGCTGTTGGCCAAGCAGTCGTGAACGGCGTCAAGGGTGCCGTCGTCGACACTGGAAATAAGATTGCCGAAGCGTTCAAAAACGTCAAAGACCGTATTTTTGCAGCCATTGATGAAGTCAAGAGCTGGGTCGATGGCACACCAAGAACATGGGAGACCGCGGAAACTTACGCCTATCCTAACAGCTCTGACAAGCGATGGATCACTCAGAACAATTTCAAGCGCGCAGACGGGAAGTTTTACAACGCTCTTTCGCTCTTCGAGGAGAAAAAGGGTGGTGCTACTATCAACGCGTATTGCCTCGACTGCCAGGCATCCGCCGGTATCCGTATTAGAGGCACAATCGGGTACAAATGGGGAGAAGGTCTGAAGCATGGCTCAGTCGGTATCCATGGCAACTTCAAGGCGACCATGATCCTCGGTGTTGCCGCTCAATGTCGATACCAGTATAGATACGAGAAGCGTATCTTTGATGGAGGCATTCCAGGCCTTTCCGTTCCTCCCTTTTTCACCTTGGGTCCCATGGCTACGGCAGATCTTGGTGCCAACTTCGACCTCAACATCGCTGGCAACATGTTGGCTGGCGCGACTGCCACGTTAGACAACATCGACGCTGTGATTGACATCGTCGATAACGACAAGAGCAAGAAGCCAGTGTTTAAACCTAAAATTGAGCCCATTGCCGCTGTTTCTGGTGCGCTTGCAGCTGGATTCTCCATGAGCATGCAGATCGGTCTGGCTCTTGGTCTTTCAATCGCCAAGGGTGCTGCCAGGGCTGACGTCTCCCTTATCAGCGAGCCGGGTGTCGGGATTAAGGTAACCGGTGGCGCTGCTGCGTCCCTCACTGGTGGTGTCAACACCGCTACGGATGGCTGCCAAGGTCTGAAACTCGAGTACGAGCTCCAACATTCCCTGTATGCGCAAGCCAAGGCCCGGCTCGTTTTCAAGGATTTCGACTCCAAGAAGTGGAAACTTATTGACGACTTCCGACAGAAGGTTGGAGGCACGTGTATTGGCAAGAACGTAAAACGACAAATTGACAACGGCACTGCTGTGGATGAAGCGAACGAGGCGGGATTCGATCTGTATGAGGATTATAGCGTTGCGGTCACAGAGCTTGAGCCTGCAGATGGTTCAGACCTGTTTCTAACGGAATTCACAGATGACCAGTATGTGATGAAGGCGGAATCGATTTCCAAACAAAGCTAATCTTGAACAGATACAAAGTGCCATCGGCTGTCGAAGCATTCATTGACACCCCACCAACCCTGGAATCGGATATTGCGACCCTCAATGCCAATGTCTCAAACACCGCCTTTAATTATTCAGCCGTCGCCGAGACCTCCCTTGACTGGATGCTCGCCAGTACTACGGACGGCAATCTCGCACTTCAACCCGCCGAGTCCGACCTGGACCCTAACAACCTCTTCGCCTACTACGAAAATGTTCTCATTGGCGACGCCTTTGGCCGCGTCCTCGTCTACTACGACGGGGAAATGGCGCGCTACAACGCGTCCCGCATCCGCATGGTACTCCCGGAGCGCATCCCTAAGACCAGCAAGTCCATTGGTCTATGGCCCATCGACATTGGGCCGACTCCTAATGCGGCGCCCAATATGACGACCGACCTGCTCGTCGCCATTGATTCCTCGACTAATCCGTATTACCCTGTGCTCTGTAACTATGTGGGTGGTTTGTTCGCTAGCAAAATGTTCATTGTGTCGGATCCTGTGAGTGGAATTGCGGCGCTGACGAGTTCGGGGACGGATACGACGCTCACGGGAGCGCCGATTCAGAAGTGTGATTTGCTTGGTTTGTTGACGATCGAAATGTGAGGAGGAGGCCTAGGAGCTTGAAGTGTGTATACGACCAGAATCATGTGCGGGATTATCTTGGTCAGTCTCTGAGAGCTTTTTGGAGACGTACGTCAGACTCATACGCTGGTTAAATCTCTTTTTCATAACAACCAGATGCTGCTTTGCGACTTGAGGCATTGGTGTCATGCCACCTAGCCATCGCTAACGAGAATAGCAGCAAACATCCGTGGCATCATATTCGATTTTGGCTACGCGGCTATGGACAGTTCTGGATTTGCTCCAATCCAGAAAGGTAGAGGGGACTAAAGACCCCGATTAAAGGCGGAAGGACAAATGCACCTCAGATGGCTGAGATCGACGGGATAGAAAGTATTCTCAGTCCCATGTCCTTGCGTTGTGGTGGCCTGTGAATGGACAGTGCACCGCTATCGTGTTTTGGAGCACAAAGCTAGGACGTGTGACGATTTTTGTGGACGGGTTTCGGACGCAGCGTGGAGCGCAGGAGGAGACTCGAAATTCATGTCGGTGCAATGTATATACATTAATTTCGTTGAAAAGGAAGTCTACAGAAACTCTCCGCAACTTCTATATCGTCTCTCCATACGGCGCACCCTCCAACTTGTATCCGCCTGGCTGCAACGTCTGGAACACAGCACTAGGATCATACTTCTTCGCGACGCTCTTAAGCTTTGCCAGGTTCGTCTCTCCATAGCTCGGTACGACGTTCTGGTACGGACCAGCATAGCTCATGTAAATATAGCGGTTATACACACCTCTCGCCTTCGCCTCCGCCTTCGCAGCATTCATGAAGTCGAGCGCAGCTTTATTGAAATGAGTGTCCTTGGAAGCATCATCCCACACCATGTAAAGCAGGCAGTGGAACAATAGGCCATCATTGTGGCTGAGACCAAGCGCATTGCCGCCCTTCTTGCTTATTTGGCTCAGTGCTGGTACGGTGAAGGCTTGGAATGTCAATGATCCTTGGTCAGGGAGCGGTCCTACTGTCTTCTGGTGCAGAGCTTGCATCCACGTCATGAAGTTGCAGTCGAGCTTGAATGTGCCTGCCCAGAAAGAGTAGCGGTGACCAGCGGGCATCTATGCGTTGAGCATTTCTGTGTCGTTCGCAAGTGTACGATTGAGGGTCGAGGTCATAATTGCTGGGATGGAAAGATACCCCTTCAGAATAGCGGGCGGGTTAGCCTCGTTGACGGGTTCAAGGTATTCCAATTGAATCTGTGCGGCAGAATTGCCGGCGGTGACGGCGAATGACAGGATTTGAACAGCTTTGGGATCCGAGGGAGCGCTCTCAACCATTGTCGCAAATGCATTAATCAAGGCCGGGTAGTCGGGCGTCAGATGTATGCGTGTGCCGCCCCACATTGTCTTGCCCTGGGGCTTTGTCTCTAAATTGAACTTGGTGACTACACCAAAGTTATTTCCTCCTCCACGAAGCGCCCAGTAGAGGTCCGAGAAAAGGGTCGGTGTGACGTTCAAAATGATGCCAGATGCGGTAACGACTTCGAAAGAAGCAACATTGCTAAGACAAGTCAATAATCAGAGCCATCAACGTGCCGAATGAGTTACTTACTCGCAAGCAAAGCCGTAGATATTGGAGTGATGGGAAACACCGCCTCCCAAGACGAGGCCCAAACCAACATCAGAAGCGCGTCCACCAATGACAGTTAGATCCTGTTCTACAAGCTTCGTGTAGACAGCTCCCCACCGATTTCCAGGTCCAATGGATGCGATCTTCTTGTCAGAAGAGAGCGTGATCTCGTTCATTCTCTCCAAGGACACGGTTATGCCGCCCTCAATGCTCCATGCGCCTGGGAACGCAGTGTGGCCACCGCCCTTGATGGAGAATGGGCATTGTGTCAGGCGAGACAGTAGTACAACTGTTGATACATCGAGTGCTTTTGCTGGCTTGAAGATGCAATATGGATCGACTGAAGCTGCCTGTGTCGACCAGTAGGCGGCCGTGAAAGCATCGTAGGTGGACCCTCCGGTCAGAACGTAGCTTCCGAAGAGAAGCTTGAGCGAGCTGCACTTTCTTTAGTGGTAGCTGACGGACTTCATGTCTAATACCTAGTTCACTTACAGCTGCAGAACAGAGGCTGATGAGCGAACGCTTCTCAGTCAATCCGTCAAGCTCGGGAAGGGCCGATACATTGACGCCATTGCCGAGGAGGGCTTCGGTGATATTGAAGTCTACCGGCTCGAACACGTCTTGCGCCACCACAGATGCAGCGAGCGCACCCAGCGACACAAGCAGAAAGGATCTCATCCTGTGCCCAGGTTGTTCACTACGTTGGACGGGGGCATGAGACACGAGCGACCGTTGAAAATCCAAGAAACCGGGAATCGGATCGAGAGATGCAGGTGCTTGTTGGGAGGTTTGCTGCCGGTGGTTTCTTATTGATGTTCAAATGGCTTGACCAACATCCTCCCCTGGACGAAGCAAGGGACAATAAGCCACCTTCCGTTTACCTATCCCAAGGATCAAGCAGTGAATCCTTCCATGATATCGAAAAGAGTAATAGTGGATTTAATGCGTCCTGGATGCACGCTACCGCAGTCTTAGATGCCCTAATGTAAGAGGCGTGGCGTACCGACCGAGACCATATTGTCGGGACGATACCTCGGATCATTCACTCGATAAGACGTTGCTGCAGAGACCCCAATACCGAACGCCTCTGCTACTAAGGAAGCCACATATTGAGGACCACACAGGTCGGAGAGAATTGAGTAGGTTCAATGGCGAGTTTGCATTGTAGAAGACTGAGACCAGCCCAGGATGATGAGGACTCTATCATGGAAGTTGACTCGAAATCACCTCACACAGCTGCAAAGGCATCAGGCGAGAACGCACTTTGCGACAGCAAATTGGTCAGGCGTCCTGGAGTGATATTTCGGGGTACAAGGTTGTTCGATGCAAATCCAGTGAACAAGAATCGAAATATGTTCTTCGGAGGGGTTTAGCTTGGAGGGCCTCATGCCAAGACGCTACATCGTGCCGTGTCTGTTGTCCGCCGCATTGCCGACAGACCGCTATCCTTGCGATACTCGAAACCACCACATACTTGCCGGTTTCAAGATCCAGAAGGGTTCCTTGTGGGCAGGGATATCCGACGGAGAGATTCACGGCACTAGGAACTTACGTATGCACTCGCAGTCCTCTCGATGCCTCTGTGGCAACATCCAATTTTTGCCAACGTAGGTTAGAGCGAGCAGTGGAGGATTCGAATTGCAGACCCTTAAAATCGCGCGCTGCAGGCTAGCTAGATGTCTGCTCCACCACGCGTACACATCGCATCCCAATACCACGGGACGAGCCAGGCGCTGAGCAAGATAGCGGCACGTCCATCCGGGGAAGCCGGCGGATCCCAGTGAGGTTGATACCACACAAGGATATTCTCAATTGGATGTCTGGCGAACGGTTGGCGACTCATGCTTGTTTCCTTGCTGTTAAGACAACTTGAGGAAGGATGCATTGCGGTCTTGTGTCCAGGATGATTTGGCTACAGGAACGAAGGAACAAGCAGCAACCAACAGCCTTGTTTCCTGCTTGAACATGATCCTATAGCTGGCCAGACCAACCTGTGGCCAGGCGGGCTGCGACTTTCTCGATCACACAAATGTCTGACTTCTCAATGTGCGCAAGGCACTGCTCATGTCCGCAACACCATCGTCGCTGCCTCTGATTCCGTTCATTGTTTGCCCTTTAAAACTTTGATACCATCGTCTCTGTCTCTTCCTCCAAATCTACAGCCATGTCGTCCAAGACGAATGGCTTCGCACAAGGCACTGTCCTCAAGGTCGCATACTCGATGCTCGGATTGACGAGCGCCGTCATACTCGCACGAATCGGGCTCAACATACTGAGACCAAAACCACTGATCGATTCAGACTACTTCGTTTTCGTCGCGTTCACTTTCTACGCAACCATGTGCGCTCTGTACATATCCGTATCGCCATATATGCAGAGAGTCTACGGCGTGATAAATGGGGAGCTAGCGCCGTACGCCGAGATGAAGGACGACACAGTGGTTATGACCAAGATGGTCTTTGCGGCACCGTGCTTCTTCTGGATGACGTTATGGTCTATTAAGATCTCACTGCTGTTGTTATACCGGAAACTCCTGAACGGCATCCCTAAGCGCTACTCGGTCATATGGTGGGGAATCATGGCACTGTGTATACTCGTAAGTTAAAAAACCACCGGAGATCGATTTGAAGACCAGCCATGGGTACTAACATGACCCACAAAGACTTTCGCTGGCAACTACATCATGTATTTTCGATCGTGCGGTACGATTTCTGGCTTTTGGAACGATGCATGCAGCGGCAACAAAGCAAAGAATGCACAACTGGCCAGTCTCTACTACTCCTTCACAGTCGACACATCGACGAATCTCATGAGTACGCCACTAACCCTTCGCCATCCCTCTATCCGCGGACTGACTAGTGGTCTAGTAATGGCTCTCCCGATCAAGCTGACATGGAGCTTACAAATGCCGCGAAACAAGAAAGTCGCCATCCTCCTCCTCTTCGCCAGCGGCTTCGTCTGCATCCTCTTCGCCTGTCTCCGCGTCGCACAAGTCGCGATCAACGCCGCAAAGCCCGAAGCAGACGGCCAGCCCCTTGACCCGACGTGGCTCGCAATTTGGGGTATGGTAGAGTGCTCAGTCGGTAAGTCAACGATCAAGTTCGAATGCCCGTAGTACTCCAGTGTCAAATGCCTTGAACACTCGAATACAATCTCAATTCAGGCTTACACCCTGTGCAGTAGTAATAATAGGCACATGCCCCGCCTTCGCCATCCTCATCAACGCCTTCCGCACAAAAACTATCTACGACTCACGGGGTTACCGCAAGCAAACCGAAAGCAACAGCGGCAAAGCAGGTGGGAGCGTGCAGCTGCGCACCATCGGCGGTATCAGCACGCGCGAGCGGAATCAGAAGTTGGGATTGCAGAGTACTGATGATCATTGGGCCGATGCACATAGTAGCCAGCAGGAGTTGAGGGGAAAGGGAATGGGAGAGTGCGAGACTGGACGGGGATATGGACATGGGGGGATTATGGTGAGCACGACGGTTATGCAGGAGGATGGTGTGGCGAGTATAAGGGGACGATGATATAAGTGTGGAGGAGAAATTCAATGCATATACTTCTGTTTGCACTGCTTTTCGAGGATTGAAAATCGAGCTTGCCGCGTATGTGACATTGGAGAAGCTTCTCAGATATCCCAAGGCTAATTCGTGGTCATAGCGCTGCGTGAATCAAGACACGTCATCTTGGAGAGTACGATTGTGCAGTTGAATGGGAGACGCAAGATATGTTCAGAAGTGCGTTCGAAGCATGTTGCCTGCAAGAGACTTGAAGAGAGCGTCTCATAAACAGGTAAGACATAGTACCAGGTAACGACGCTCAAATGTGGCATGGCGCAAAGCAACACTGCTCATTGCAACTGGAGCCCTACCTCTAGGAATCTATAAATACCTCACCCAAACCCATCCAGTCTCAACCGTCATCACCATACTCATACAATCTACCCGAACCCTCACCATCAAAAGGCATCAGTGCACTCAAATATCATCCAAATCCTCCTCTTCAACCTTCTTCTTCCCATCGCCATTCAGACGGTCCATCCTTACGCTCTCATTCCTTGGCTGATTGCCACTCATGGCCATAGCCTGACGACCAGATTCGCTCGACTCCAAGAAATCGCGTAATCGTTCCTTCCCAACTTCGAGCGCTTGTGCGGATGCTGCGTTGGCCATACGGGCCATGGGGCCCCAGAGATTGAGGGTGTAGGTGACGTATGCGCCGACACCGCAGAGGATGAGGAAGATGAAGTACACAGGGTTACGTAGAACTGTGTGCTATTAGTACGTGATTGACAGGCTTGGTGTTGCGGAAGACTTACCGGCCACTATCTCGTTCCAGCCCAATGCCAATAGCAGGCCGTAGAAGTACAGCGGTACTTGTGTGATGCCACCAATTGCACTACGCTTGGCTTCAACGTATACACCATCCGCCGTCTTCTTGAAGCGTATGAGGAGGTCTGCTTGCTTAGCATCAGATAATACTGTCATTTCTTCTTCCAGACTCTTGCCCTCCTCTTCATCGACGCCTCCAATAGGCGCTAAATCTTCCTCATCGGCAGGCAATACAGAAGCTGGTGCATCTCCGATCCAAGCATCGAGCGGCGGAGGTGCCGACGTTTTCGACAGCTTGAAGCGCGCAAGCAGCGGAATGACCGTGATTGTCGACTCCCGAGCTTTCGTGTACACACCCTCAATATCGTCTGTGGGCCGCCATATCCTCGGGACGCCGGCTTCGTCATAGCGGAACTTTTCCTCGAAGTTCTCCCTAAGCTTGAGCAGGATGTTGCCTTCCATGACCTCTTCATCAATCTTCGCGCGCAGCACACCCCACGATTTTCGTCGCAGTCTCCACAGACCGACTTCTACCTCTTCAGGGCTAGCGTCGAAGCTTTGCGCACGGTCTGTGAAGCGCTTTTCCGCGAGTGATACGGTTTCCGTGAAAATGGCCCACACACGGTCCCAGAGATCCTTTTCGCTTGGTGGGCGCTCACCATGCTCCGGTGCACCTGACCCTCCGCGTCCAGATCCGAGCTTGTTAAACTCCAGGCCCACAGACTCATCCAGACGTGATCGTACCCAGCGCTCGATTCGTGTTGCCAAACGTCGCATCTCGTCTTTGCGCAGGCGGCTGGAGACTTCATCCAGCTCTTTCCGGTAGACCTTTAGCTCATGCTCGGAACTGCTCCATGGCGCGCCAGCAATCACTATGCTCTTTGCGTCCTGTTCGAACTTTGCAAGAGCCTTCTTCTTTTCTGAGTCCACGATCTGCGCAAAATCGTATGAAGCACCCTTTTTCTGCCCCATCTTCACTGCAGCGCTAACTGCATCGCTGAAGCTCTCAACACCAGACTTGTGGGCAGCGTTCAGTTGCTTCTGGCACATCGCCTTGAGTCGCGTATCGACTTTACCCTCCAGCTCTGCCTGCTTCCTCTTGTAGACACCCTTGTGGTACCGACTGGCGCTGGTCTCGAAGTCCTTGAAAACCTTAGCTCGCGCGGCATTCATCGCTGGCCCAAGATCCGCAATGACTGAGGGTTTCCCTATCCTTGTATCTTCCGCCTGTTTGTCTTCCAGTGGTGTTATCTTTTCATCGAAAGCAACTAAAACTTCTCGGGAAATCTCGTCGCACCGAAATTGTGCCAGAAGCTCCTGTTGTGTGGGCAAATCCAAGTCCTTGTTGTGTACGATCTGGTCCCAAATACCTTCCGCATACGCTGGGAAGCCGTCTGCAGGTATCCGTCGGTGGTATTGCGGGAGGAAAATGGGGAGCTCCACTTCGTTGAGAAGGCCGCTCTTCTTTGGGTCATTGTAACCTTCCTTAAATCTTTGACTCAGCTTCGTGACTGCCTCCTCGAACTTTTCTGGCTGTAGAATTTTGTGTGGTAAGGCGACGAACGCAAAGTCGAAATAGTCTTCTATCCGCGACGTCTCGAGTCCGTTCGGCTTCGAGATCGTTGACCACAATTTCGACAGGTCTTGAATCAGGGTGTTCTGTAGATTCTTGAGGGGTGTGGTTCCGAGGTGATCGCGAATGACGAAGAATAGGAGCGATTTAGGAATGGTTCTATGTGCTTGTCAGCATCACGTCCAGACGACAGTTCGAGGTATACGCACTTGCTATCCTTGATGAACAGCTGTAGATTGACCTCGAACACGGTCTTCAACAGACCCATGTTTGCGCCTTGGTACAGGCCGACCTGATGCTCCCAGATGTTGACGATGAGGACCTCGCTGGTGGCGAGCGCGAATAGGGCGCTCTTGCGCTCAAAGTCCTGGTCCTCTCCTCGTTCTCGTCCGTCTGTGCCCTCGACATCCATAACCAGGATGTTCTCGGCCATGCCAGCACCGCCCTCGGCACGCTTGTTCTTGCTCATCCATATGCCCTTGGTGGTCTGACGGCGCTCCTGCTCTGCCATGACGCCGAATTGTGTGCCAAAGAGGTAGTTGAGCAGTGTTGACTTGCCCGTGGACTGTGAACCGAAGACGGATATGAGGTGGTAGTTGAAGCCGGCGGGTATAACTTTCTCGATGTTGAGGTACGTGGAGAGATTCTGGCTGCATTGCGGACATACATCAGCATTGAAGACCACCCAAAAGCATCCCGTGAATGGGGAGTACATACTTGAACACCTTATCCTCGTCAATAACCTGGATGCCATGTTCGTATGCCTCCTTGGAGGCATTCTCGCCAACTCCCGCGAAGTGCGAGTTCATCATCATCGAGGGTGCGGTAGGATGGCGGACTGTGCCTGGGCGGCTCTGCCCGTTGACGGTCAAGTGGTCTGACGCCATATTTATATATTTGCAGCTGGGCGCCTGCTGCACGTGGTACAGGAAGAATAAGTTGAGTTGTTAGGGGAAAGGTGGCCGCGTTGATGTCACAGGCTAGCAGCCGTTGAGCGCGCCTCGATCTCATTCGCTGCTGCGGCTCGCTTAAGTGAACATGGTGGTTGCCATGGGCTCATGACGGTCCAGAGCCGTCATTCACTCGGCGGTTTCCAGGATCTGGGTAGTCAGTTGCCGCGTGTAGTCGCCCTTGTGGATGTTCTTGACAGGCACTGCAACGTTGCTTGAATAAAGGTAGGCGCGATGTAAGTCTTGGCATTTGCATAGCCGCCACACCATCGAGTCCTATGCCGCTACCCGCAAGTAAATACTGTGTGGGCAACTTGTGGGCATATGAATCTCCGATACCCGTCAAGGCCTGCTTGACTTTGTGTTGATCCAAATGAAGCCTAATCTGCCATCTCAGACCTTGACATTGGACTCCGTGGGAAAAACACGACCAAAGCACTCATATATATTCAAACCACAAACGCAACATATGAGTATATGAGTATATTCTCAAAATTTCCTATGCCCCTCTCCACCACTCGTCATCTTATTCGAAATCTCACTAATTTCCTCGCTATTCCTCACCCATGCATCCCTCGCGTCCTCCCACTTCCCTTCCCCAAACTTCCTTTTACACCAATCCAACACCATCTCCATCTCTTTCCTGATCGCTTTATCCAGGGCCTCTTCATCCCCTGACTTGTTCTTCCTCAATTTTTCAACATCATCTACTAACCTAGACATTGATCCCCGCTGTCAGTATCTATCTCTCAACAGTCCCATTCAATCAGGCTTACTTACCTCAACGGATCTCCTCCGAGCTCGCCATAAACAAAACTCACCAAACTCCTCGTCTCGCCCTGCATCCCGACTTTCGAAAAAGTCTCGAGATCGAGCTTCTTCCCCTCGTCTTTATGCTTCGGTACAAAACCCTCACACGTATCCCGCACATCCCCCATCCACGCCCGCGCATTGTCGAAATCACCCTCGGCCCTATGCAATATCCCGTGAAGTAGCATGCCCTCAACAGCCGGCGGGGCCTGCATATGCCGGACCAAAAAGTGGGCAGAGGGCAAGTCGGAATTGGCAATGTGTAGCGCAACCTCAAGTGTAGGGTGTAGTTGTAAATCTGATATCTCCGCCGTGAGAGCTGGGAAAGTCGAGTGTTGTGGGGGGTGAATGTTGCGATATGTTGATAATAATTTCTTGGTCAAAAATTCCAAACTATGTTTTTCTGGCATCGTATCTTTTCGGCCCCAGGCGCTTTGGGCTTTGGGGTCGGAGAAGGATTGGTATTTTGGTAGATCGTCTGTTTGGGATGCTGTTGAAGACTGGCTTCTGAGGTTGATGATTGGCGGGAGGAGTTGGAGTGCTGCTGGTCGTGATGACAGTGCCCGAAGAGCAAGTCTGGATCGGTACATCAATGTGAGGTGTGCTTTTGATAGCTTGAGCGCGAAGACATGTGACGGCTCTGAGGTACCTTTATGTTCTGAAATGCACACGTCATGATGAAGTCTGCACGGACACCATAGCCATATACGCTAAATTTATGTTCTCCACGTTCATGCTGATATGTAGGAATTGTGGGAGCAGTGGAGACAAGTGCTGGACAGGTTCGCATGTTGCAATGGACGACCTGGACGGGATGTAAAATTTCGCAATCATTACTGTGAACCCGCGCTCTACAAAACCGCTTGTACCTACGATGCATGTACCGCTGCTGCAGCCGATCAAAGGAAAGTAATCGTACAAGTGCAGTTTTGTCGCATGCTGCCACTGAACGCCGTGAAAATGTCATCTCAAAAAGTCGCAAAATGGACAAGCAGTAGTAGAGGGTAAAGATTGGAGGGGATGGTAGGCGGATCGAAGTTGTCGGCGTTGAACGCTTAGTGAGTCGAGGCTTCGGCTTGCTTCTTTGCGGCCTTCTCCGTCTTCTGTTCAGCCTGTTGGGACTTCTTGCCGTCCTCCTTGGCCTTCTCGCGCTCCTTAAGTCTGGCCTCTTCGGCTTCGATCATTTCTGTGAATGTGTTAGTACTCATTCTTCGGACTGATGTTCAGGTCTTTGCAATAACCAAACCGTGCACGTCGCAGCCAAATTGCTGTCCACGATGCAGCGGCTGGTTTAGCGCCGACAGGGTTGTAGTAAACGTACCTCTCCACTGATCCTCACCAGGATAGCTCTCATGATGTATCCTCTTCTCAATCATATGCTTATGCTCAGGGTCGTTCGGATCCAGCACCTTAATCGTCTCCCACCTGCCCCGCCCCTTCGCCGCGTCGGTACCCTCAAACGCAAAGCTCGTAAGCAGCGCCGCCAACGTCGCACCCTGTGCATACATACGCGCCTGCACGAGCTTCTGCGACCCACTCAGATATCGGTTGCGGTTGACCATGTGCCATGAGCCCGCCATGGAGGCGATCCAGAAGCCGAAGAGCAGTGGGTAGCGGTTTTCCGAGGCCCATTCTTTTGCGCGCTGGACGGCGGTCTTGTTGGATTCGTAGAGGGCTTCGCGTTCTTTTTCGCGCTCGATTGCGCGCTTCTTTTCGGGCGTGTGTTCGATGTCGTAGGCGGCTGACGCACGATCGGCAGCAATGACGGCTGTGGTGGATGGTCAGTTCCCCACTTCTTCAAAAGATGCTGTAAATGTGAACATACCGACGAATGTTCCTGATGAGGCGACTAGGAAGGCCCGGAAAGGCACTGTGAGGGCTCTGAATGAGGCGAATCTTCGACTTGCGCCTGCGGCAGCTGCGGCACCGACTGCGGTTCCGACGATACCACCAATCGACCCGCCCTTGATTGTGGCACTATTGCACTGTCAGCCATCTGATCGCTGTCACTTCGACGATTCGATATACGCACTTATAATGTGCTGCCTCTTCTTCCTTAGTAAGGACTTTCATGTCGTCTCAAATCGAACTTCGAAATCTCGGGAGTAAAGTGGAGGTGGATGTGAGCGATGAGAATTTCGAATGCGCGTAGGCGGGGTTATTGCGTAGGTAGACTGGTGTTCAGGTGTAATAAGGGTTCCACGGAGGCGCACGCAAGCATTATAAAAGATAACGTCGACTCGCCGATACAAAACTACACCATGGTGACGTCGCCGGACTTCCGGCGCCGCTACTAGCGCGATGATGAGGTAAAGCCTGGCGAGACCCTGCCTAGCCCGACCATCCTTACAATACATGCCCTTAGATCAGGTCATGGCAGCATGATATGTCGTGTCGCGTGCACAGTGATTCTCAACATACTATTACAATCTTGCGCTGAACTTGTGCAGGTCTTGTGTTGGAGTGTGTCTAGCAACTGCTGGTCAATAGTATTCATCGTCTCCCCATGGCAAGCAACATTCGCTGCCAAAGAGCACCCAGCCATCAAATCGGACCAGTTCTCACAACTTTTCCCCAGGAGATGCTTGCATCGCTAGACTTCTCACACACGCCGCCACTAAGTAAGCCGAACTCTAAGCAAGCACCCTGGTTTCTTCCTTTCTCGGACCCATCGCATGTTCTTCGGAACCGTTCGCTGAAGCCGAGCGGCATCTCTGTACGTGCCGCATGCCGTCTGCTGCCGCAGCAACATTGCATCGCGAGATGCAATCTGCGAAAATTCCACCTCGTTCTTCGAGACTCAAGGAGCTGAGCAATGTGAAGTTCCTATTTCTTCGAGCTTCAGGAGCATGTCTTCATGTCGAAATGAACATCGCCAATTGCTCCGAGTCGCCACCGAGCACCTCCGCGAAAATCCCAAGGCTTGTCCGATAATTCATCTCAACGCCATCCGGGCGCAAGTGTCACTCGAGACGTCTGGCAGACTTGCCTGCGGACATCATTCAAGGGAAATCAAGAACTTGACGAGGTCAAATGCGAAAGACAAGTGAGTGGAGCCCAAGATGTGTTGCATTTGAGGAAAAATACCTACACCCTGCTGAATGCGCGCCATGGTAACCATATCTTCTTTTGATCAGTCTACTTTTCGTAAGAAGGATAACTATGTAGTAGAGTACCAACTTTCAAGCACCATCAGATGTCCTCCAGCTTGCTGCCACGCTGGTCTTACCAGATTGTGCAGGCCCAATGGTGATGTTGTGGTAAACAAAAGGAAACATATCGGAGTAGCTGTTTGTCCAAGCAGCGATGTTGTCCCAACCGGCGATAAGAAATGCGTTGTTTTGATCTTATCCCAATGATGTTGACAACCGTTTCGACATGGACTGTATTTTGGGGCATATCGTGATTACTTCTTCGAGATCGACAGGAACAAGCGCTCCGTGGCTGGCTATACCCAATGCTGGCTATGTTGAAGACAAGTAGAGTAAACGAATGTGGTGTTCAGCGGAAAGTGCCGAAGGTGCTTGTAGTACGAGGCATGGGATTGGTGTAACGAGGAACCATGCCGGAAGGAGGTCCAGGGCGAGTAGCAAGAGCAGGATTGCAGCACAGCATGGCAACACGGGAGCCGTATTTAGAACCACGAAGAGAGACCATATGCTTGCGGATATGGCTGCCAACGATCTCGCGATGCTGGGGGCTGCTGTTGGTCAAGATGTACTGGACGAGGTAGTTGCCAAACTGGTCGCCAGCAACTAAAGAGTCAGCGCTATACTCATGCGCAATGTCTTTTGCACTACTTACTGTCAATCAGAGGCATACGTGGACGATCTTGGCGGCCTTCGCAAACACGCTCCAGATAACGGTCCAGGAATTCATTACCGCCAATCTTCAAGCACTTCTCAATCACCTTGGAGGCATATTGATCCATGCTGTACTCGGTGGCAAAGCGAAGGATATGATCGATGGCCCGGCTTCGATCGGGAGGCGCTCCATGTTCGCAGATGTGCTGGATGCACCAGTTGCCGAACTGGCCATGGGCAATGACATCTATGCTGGCAAGAACTTCGTTGATACACGGACGCTGATAGATGTTAGGGCATTACAGCGGTAGAGGTAAATGAGCGTACCTTGTCCTCCTCGAGACAGTTCTCGAAGATGTTTTGCACGACCAGGCTGCCCGTCTCGCCGAGGGCGACCTCATGCCACATGCCGCGTAGTGCCTCGTTCACGTAACGCATGATCTGAGGTGGGGAGTCGCTCCAGCGGAGTTCGAACAGCTTCTGCCAGACGTGGCAAGCATATCGGTGAATGACCGTCTCTGGAATGCGGCGAAGCAGCTCGTGGACCATGGTGGCCTTGTACTCTTCAGGGACGCAGTCAAAAGCTTTCTGGATGACATGGCAGCCGAAAGCGTCCATGCTGAGAGCCAGAGTATTGCCACGAATGGCTTGCGCGATAGCAACTATCTGATCCCCGGTACCATGCTCGAAGCAGCGTTGCACCAGGAAATTGCCAAAACGATTGACCATCAGTGGATAGGCCTGCGCGATGATTGCTTCAACGATATCGTACTTCTGCTCACAAGTGCCAACCTTGAGCTTCTGTTGCAGAAAGATTGAGGCTTGCTGATCATTGTTGCAGATGATCTTGTCGACAATGTACTTCCAGTTGCAACTCATGTTGCGGTCGAGCAGACGGCGGTAGTTCATGGGCTCGACAGGCGGTACATACTGTGGCACTCCAGCCTCGCTAGATGCCTGTGTGGTGATTAGTGAGACATTCGAAGCCATAGATGAAGAGCTTACCTGAGAGTTCCATGGCGACGGACCCATCCCAGTGATGTTGAACTCGCTTGCATCAGGTGAAAGCCTAGAGCCAATGACACCAACCGGTGTAGGATAGCCAGGAGCTTGCATTGGAGGCATGCCGTATTGGCTGAACATGGGTTCGAAGGCAGAGCCCGGACGGCTAGGCGGATTGCTCATGTTGTTGCCCATACCGCTGAAGCTGTTGCTCATCCCGTTCATGAGGCCGCTGCTTAGGCCACTGCTGCGGAAGCTCTGATTGAGAGGGAAATGTGTAGGCTCATTGAGATACTCATTCCGACGATACACTGGCGGACCTATCGGTGGCCGGGTTGGAGCTTGGTACGAGGAGGTGTTGGAGCTGTTGCCGGTGTTATAAGCTGGGCGAGCAGGCTCAGTACCCCAGCCATTGTTCGCTCGAGTCGACGCATTGAACTTGTTCTGGAGCTGGGCAAGAGTCTGCTCCGTGACCTCCCCATCATAGCTGTAGTCACCTTCTGAGGACTGACTCAAATGTTCCATTGTCGATCTTGCTACCTGCTGGCTGTGCATCTCTTGGTTATTCATACGATTGATCTCGTTGCGCGCCTCCTCTAGTTCTGACTTCAGCTTTTGGAGTTCAAAAGCATCGACAAGAAGCACAGAGTTGTCCATCGACGACGGTGGAGTCGATGCAAACTCGTCAGTGGCCGGCGTGATGGGGATAGAGCTGTTGGACGAGTTGTACTGGTCGGGCGGCGAGGAACGACCGTTGAGGCGCTGAAGCAACGAGTCCATGACGGAAGACTGATCATGACTATCCAGCCTGGGCTTCTGTGTATGTTAGCATGCTGTTCGCCGCCCGAATGATGGACACGGTAGTGCCGGGGGTGTACACCAGCGCAACGTGAAGGAGACGAGCGTGCGACAGATAACGTGAACGAATCGGCACTAACCTTATAGCCGTCAAAAGCGTTCTGCTGCGGCATCATCGTCTGATTGCCCAGAGTAGAAGCACCGGGAGGTCGCTTCGCACCCTGCATATTCGCGGTCAACGATGAGCCAAATGTGCGATAGGAGGTATATGGGTGGTGGTTCTGGTTGAAGCCGCCTACCGCATAGCCCAGCACCTCTGGTGACGTGTCGATTTTGAGGTCTCCAGCAGCCATGGGGAACCTCGAAGGGCCTTTGCGTGGGGTAGGAGATCCGTCGGATGTGATATTGAAGCTCATGGTGGTTTTGGTGACGTCGGACGTGTTGATAGATGAAAGAAATCCGAGAGATGCGTGCAGTCGTACGTGACTTGGCAAATGTGTAGATAATATGCAAGACACAGCGGCTCGATGATGCTTGTTTGGCGACGTATATGGCCAAAGTAGATGCAGGAAGAAGGACGATGCAGCTCAGATGGTATTAAATCAGCAGCTCCCGCGGGTGCTCAACAGTGTGGAAAGGACGAAGAAAGCAAGGCTGCAGTAACGAAGTGCATAGGGTAGAAGGAAGAAGTGGAGGCGGAGAGTTCGAGAAAAGGTGGGGTGACGATAGACGAAGAGGAGCAGGCGCGACTAGACGGGCAGGCGCGTTGAAGCGCGTCTTGACTTCACCGCAGAATGATCAAAACAAGGACAAACGGGAAGGAACGACAGTGCAGAAACTCAGACGATGCTCCGCGCAAGTGTGAGTCCGACAGTATGCGTGTCTCTGCTGCAGCATAACGCTAGAGCCTTCGGATATTGTGTGTGAGGACGGTGCTACGATGTCCTTCATTGTTCTCCCTATAGAGTTATCATCCGAATTCAACAACACTTGAAGCAGTGATCTTCCACTCGGGATCGAAGAAACCCATCGCCAATACACCTTCAACACCTTGACACTTTGCACTCTCCCCAAGGACGACGAAGTCTGGCTGACCCACGCCTGTCAGCATAGGGATGGTGCGCGTTGCTTGTCGCAAGCCGTCGTCATCTGCACCCCAGATCAGCAGCTCCAGTCTTTCACCGCCAGCGGGCCGCAAGAACGCTGCGCCGCGCGCCTCACCACCATAAGTATGGGATCGGCCGCGAGGGCTGTGAACAGACACCCCCGAGGACCCGATACGGATAGGAAAGTCTGACGAGAAGTCTGGATCATTTTTTCCAACGGCGATAGTTATGATGTTTCCGGTAGCGTTGAGAACTGCAGGGGAGAAAGACGCGTGAATAGAAGCATCGGCTTGGAAGTACTGGTGCAGGTTGCGCGAAACTTGGAGAGCTAGATGTGTGGTGTTCGCAAAACCCGGATGTCGAATGATGAACGGGCCTGCTGTGCGCAAGATCGCCGTCATCGAGCCAAGCTGTCGCCCGTATCTTCTACCTACGGCGGTATCGATTTCGTGTCCCGTAGACTTCCAGGAGCTGTCGAGATCATGTGCGCGGATCCATGCGCCAGACTCCAAGCCATTCGCCACGAGGCTGACCTCTTGCCCATCTATCGAGATAGACTCTTTCCAAACGGAAGGGTCAAATTCGAGCGACGCAACATTAGAAGTCTTGATGACGTGTCCTTTCACCTGAACTTTCCCATACTGTCCAGGATCGTGGAGGTGCAATACGCGTAGACCGCCTTTGCTACCCATATCACCGGAGTCACCTACGACTATTGAGAACTCATCAAGCTTTCTAGGTAGCAAATCGTCATTTCGAATTTGTGAGTAGTAGAAATCTGTGAGCTTCGGGGTTGTCATGATTCCATCATACCAATGATTTTTGTCAGGAACCTCATTGTAGCTTGAGTCGGCTCCAGCCAAGTGCAGCCGCTGGGCGAGGAAGCGAGAATGGTATGCCGGCACATTGCCATCAACCTGCCCGTGCTGCTGCTGGATTGGAATACCTTTGGCATTCGCCATGAGCATCTCGTGACGGTAGCTGTTAAGCGATGCACTGATGACGGCTGTGCGCCTAGGATCGGTTGGCTGCCACAACTCATACGGCACATACTTTTGTATGCTTGCATAGCCAGACACCGCCGCTGCGGCGACGATCTTGTCTGGACGGTGGGTCAGTGCATACCATGTGCCTTGCCCACCGTTGGAGTGGCCTGACACGATCCACCGATTCATGTCGACATGCGGGCCTTTCCAGTTCACAGTCTCGATCCAATCAGGAATCGCAGCGATGGCAGCTTCGACATCGGTGAAGCCCCAGTTGTGCCAATCGTCTCCAGACCAAGGGGTCACGCCAGTAGGAAACAGCACGAAGGCGCAAAGGTCAGACACCGGATCGAGGGCGGCAGTGACCATACCGTTGTCAGCCTCGAGACCAGCTCCATGGAGGGCTAAGAGAACTGGGGCCTTCGAATGCCCTGAGCGGCAAGTTGCGTTCTTTGCTGGAGGGCGCAGCATCGCGTAAGAGACCATGCCAGCAGGGTGAAGGTAGGTAACTTTGTGAGGATCGTAGACGGACCGATGAGTAAGCTGTTGCGATACTTGAATTGTCGAGGAATGTGAGCTGTTGATATTCCTATAGGTAACGTTATATTTTACAGCCGATGCGTTGTGACTAGGTAAGGTGATCATGAAAGCGACCGGCCTGGTCTGACCTGCGACAAGGAGAACTCGTGTTTTGTTTCCCTCAGCACAAGAGTGGGTAGCCTGATCGTCAATTAGCTTGATTATCTCATTCCCGACGAGGAACTGGTAGGTCTTGTCTAGGACGGTCATGGAGGCTCACATTTGAAGCTTCAATGGCAACAATCTCGACATCGTGCTCACCACTATTCCTTAGGAATACTGATGCGTTTGAAGACGCTAGCTTCCCATCAACCACGTCGGATAGGAGTATACCAGGCTTCGCAAGCTCCAGTGCGCCGTTCGCCTGCTGCACATCCACCACAACGTCGATGGTCGGCTCCAGGATGCCACCGAAAGCGCGCACATCCCTGACAAGCCGAAGATCTATCTTGTGAGGACCAGGTTTGAGATGTAAAACAAGAGGAGCCTTTCTGAACGAGTAATAGTCGCCTCCAAAGTAATGGACATCATCGACCCAGTACTCCAGGATCGCATCGGTGTGGAGAATGACATGCTGGGTCTCGTTGCCGCTCACAACGAGCTCTCCTCGGGCCCATGCCTGGTACTGGACGGCAGCCCATCCATATATGTCTTTCAAAAAGTTCCAATCAACATTGGAGTAGCCCACGCTTAAGGATGCATTCGCTGATGTCGGGCTAGCCGATACTTGCACAGCCTCGGTGATGTTCCATTTGGCAGTTCCGTTGGTAGGCAGTGAGCTCCGAAATGTTGCTTTCGGATCATAGGAGAGATTTGTGAACCCACCGAGATACTCCAGTGGATCGGCTCCCCACGTAGCTTCTTTCGAACTCGTCAGTCACACCGGCTTCCAGGCGATCCAGTGGTCCTGGGTAAAGCCAGTTACGCTTTTCATTTGCAACGACATACCTCTAGTACCAGTTTGAAAAGGCCCAAGTACTTGCCATGTGTTATTGAAAGAGAACAAGCCTGATTGACGCGGTTTGTGTACTAGTGGGGCCATGAGGGGCCCGTATTGAGCGGTGGCCTTGCACAGCTGCAGGAACAGGCAAAAGCAAAGTAGAAGCCGCAGCCAGGATACGTTCAGGAGACTGAGCATTTTAAAGCCGCCTCGCCTTGAAGCTATATTGCAACAAGACGCGAGAAGGAATTGTAGTTAGCTTTCCTGGCAGCATTACCAAGCAAGCATTGCCGTTAATGGCAGGTCCGGCCTTTCGGTGCAATGACGCTTGTTGGAGAAACAGAGCATCTGGTTGGTAGCTTCGACCACGCGTCTCAATGCGGATCGCCGCTAATTGCTGGTATCATGTGAACCTTCAATCCACCACGACGTGTCGCCGTTGGAAGACCGCAGTATCTACGAGCACCTCGGGTATTGTTGTTCACGCGCTGTGTCTGTGATCAAGTTGCGCGCACCAGGGAGCGCTAGAGTAGAAGACACAGGGCCACCTCGACCATCTTAGACATCGCACCCTTTCTTGCCCCATGGCGTAACCAGCAGCCCTCGAGTCCTCCCCACAAACACCCAAATCGCAGTCGCGATGGCGCCAAACTCAGATCGCGACTCGAGTCCGCAGGCGACCTTCAAGTTCCCCGCCTTTCAGCCCGACCTCATGCCCATGCCCGAGGAAGACTTCCCTTTCAGCTCCTCGCGATCTGCCAGCCCCTCGCATACCACGCAGACGAACGGCCACGCGGTACCTGCGGATCGATGGCAGCCGCGAAAGGAAGCGAGGTTTGGATATGCGAATGGCGCGGCGCAGGGCTCGACGACAAGACATGGCAGGCAAAAGAGCTTGAGTGAGGCCATTAGGACAATACGGACAAGGAAGGGTAGCGTTAGCCAGAATGCACATGAAATTGCGGATGCGCTCAAGGCGCCGCTATCCCCAAAGCTCATAGTAGGTTTGATGCTAGTAGGAGGAAATGCCGTCAAGGTTGCTAATACGGGTAGATGCTCTGCGGTGTCTGGTACTTGACGTCCATCTTCACCAACATGTCCTCGAAAGCCATCCTTACCGCGCTGCCCCAACCAATCACGCTCACGACCGTTCAGTTCGCCTTCGTGTCGGGCTGGTGTCTGCTCCTGGCTGCATTCGCTCGCCGGTTCCCCCGCATGAAGCAAACAATGCCATTTCTGAAATACGGAATACGACCGCCGTCGAGAGAGCTCATACTGGCTACACTACCTCTGACCTGCTTCCAGATTGGAGGACACATTTTGAGTGCGGATGCGACATCTAGAATACCGGTGTCGCTGGTCCACACAATCAAGGGACTGTCCCCACTGCTCACAGTGGCGGCATACAGCATATTCCTAAACACTCGGTACTCAATACCAACATACCTGTCCCTAATACCATTGACAGTCGGCGTCATCCTAGCATGCTCCGCAGACTTCAACGCCAACTTCATCGGCCTCCTCTCCGCCTTCGCCAGCGCAATCCTCTTCGTCGTGCAAAACATCGTCTCCAAGCAAATCTTCAACGACGCCGCCGCCGCCGAAAAGGACGGCTTACCTCTGTCCCGCGTCACCAAACCAGACAAATTAAACCTGCTCTGCTACTCCTCCGGCCTAGCCTTCCTCTTCACACTGCCCCTCTGGCTTTGGTCCGAAGGCTTCACGCTCCTCGGCGACTTCCTGCACGACGCTTCAATCGAGCTTTCTGACCGCCCCGAGGCATTCGACCACGGCCGCTTACTTCTCGAATTCCTGTTCAACGGAACTTTCCACTTTGGCCAGAACATCGTCGCATTCGTACTGCTCTCCATGGTCTCGCCCGTCACGTACTCGGTCGCCAGCCTGATCAAGCGCGTCTTCGTCATCGTCTTTGCAGTCGTGTGGTTCGGGAAACCAATCAGCAGCGTCCAAGCATTCGGCTTACTCCTCACGTTCATCGGCCTGTACTTATACGATCGCACGTCCGACGCAGCAAAGGTCGACAAGCGCGTGAAAGCTATGCAGTCCAAAGCGCACGGGGCGTTGTTGCCGCTGGCGACGGACGTCAAGTCTCGCGCAGGCTTCACGGCGAGTCCGGCGAGTATGTCTGCTGGCATGGGCGGGTATCCGATTGCGAGTATAGCGGAGGCGAGAGATGAGAAGAGGGATGACGATGCTGGGTTTAGGAGACATGATGCTGGACATGGACACAGTTATTTGCCGCCTGGGACAAAGGCGGAGGAAACGTGGCGGCCGCATGAAATGAATGGGAGAACGAGTATTGGCGTGTTATGATGAATATATGCGAATAGAATAGATGTTGTTATGTTCTTATCATTCTTGTATACCTATATTTATACTTCACATTCACGACTTGATAGATATAGACGAACATGTAGCTCAGTGGACACTGCACATGAATAGACATGAAGCTATCATTGATTCAAATCATACAAGCTCGCATGATCACATTACCGCTACCAAGATGACAAAGGAGGAAAAGGGTAGACCCCGGCATGCAAAGAAAGCAACATACAGAGCCCGAAGCTGGCTCGTTCCTTAGCTCAGCCAGACCCCAGCGCCTGTATATCGAAGCAAGGACATGAAGCAGACGGTTGCAAAGGAGGGTTTAAAGACCCAAGACTGGACTTCCTGGACGCCTTGATCATTCGCATGACTCGTATAGCCCGTTCCCCGGCGAGAGCATAGGCATGGTCGCCTTCTGCGTCCGTACCAAGCTTGTTCCACGTCTATTTGTGCATGTGTATTGGGTGTCGCTTAGCAGCATCCGTTCTTCTTCTGCCCCTCGTCTGCCGATTTGCTGATCTCAAGGACCTTGCGCTCGCCGCCGAGGACGTTTTGGCTGCCTTCGCCTTGGTCGAGTGCTTTGCTTGAGACAATGCGGTAGATCTCTGGAATTGGTGTCAGCAGGCTTTCATGGCGCGGGGAGAGACGGTGCGCGCGAAAGTGGCGGTGTAGGCGCGTGTCCACTTAAGAGCGTGCGTTGCCACGACATGTTGCATGTGAAATGCAGCCCGCCTAGTACAACGTGTCTGAATCTTGAGTACGTACCTGTGAGGATGTTCTGGAAGGCAAGCTCGACGTTGCTGGCGTCCAAGGCAGACGTTTCAATAAAGGAAAGGTTGTTCTCGCCTGTGAGGCGGATAAGTTAGCTATTGCTCGTACACCGATGCAATAGCTGCGATAGCTGTTGCATCAATCCGGGATACGTACTTGCAAACTGCTTTGCCTCCTCTGTTGGCACTGCCCGCAGATGCCTCAAATCGCTCTTGTTACCGACCAGCATGATGACAATATTGGAGTCAGCGTGGTCGCGCAGCTCCTTTAGCCATCTTGTGACGTTCTCATATGTCTGGTGCTTGCTGATGTCGTAGACAAGCAGTGCTCCTACAGCGCCGCGGTAGTATGCGGAGGTGATGGCGCGGTACCGCTCTTGCCCCGCGGTGTCCCAGATCTGCGCCTTGATGGTCTTCGCGTCGACCTGGATCGATCGGGTGGCAAACTCGACGCCGATGGTCGACTTGGAGTCGAGGTTGAACTCGTTGCGGGTGAAACGACTCAACAGGTTGGATTTACCGACGCCAGAGTCTCCGATGAGGACCACTGCGGGGTGTCAGTACAGAACCAGGTGGAGTATGTACAGTGTGTTGTAGCATGTACCCTTGAAGAGGAACTATGCGCAAAGAGTCAGTATAAGGGACAGGTACACATGTGTCGCACGCGGGACTCACGTCATATTCGTCGTTCGCCATGGTTGGGAGTAGGCGGGGAAAGGGTTGCGCAGTAAGAGGTAGAGTCTGTGTATGGGGTAGAGCCGAGTCGCTAAAGTATGGGACAACAAGCACTGTGGTAATAGGCGGAGGCTCGTGGGATCTCTTGCTGTGGGTGGAAGTGTGGTTTGGCTGCCTCGAGTGCTGTCCACCGCACCTCCCCGACAAAGCACATGTATCGCCAAGGCGCTAGCCACCTTGACCCTCACCTTCCCGCTCGTTTGCGCCTCCGCACTTCACAACGTACGCAATCACATTCAGGTTGAACATAACGCGGAGAACGATTACATCTAGTATTAGCTGTCATTCAGCTCTGCATAAGATAAACGCATTTCGAAGAGGCTGCGAGCCAGACAAGGTGCACGGCATGCGTCTAGTCAATCAGCGACGATTCCTGAGAGTGCTCTACTTGGCTTGACACTTCTGACAGCATGGCGAAGCTAGATATCGACTATGACACAGACACTATCTCGCTCGCTTCGACTGTGCAAAGTGAGCAAGGAGAGGATAAAGTCTATGATATCGAGGCCCTCTGGTCAGAAGGTTGGGGTGAGGATGATGAAGGCGAGAGAGTGAAGAAGTACCTGGTTCAGTGGCTCGGCTATCCAGCGCACAGGTAAGAGATAGTCTTTGTTGGAACTTGATCGATCTTCTAATCAGGGAGTAGATGTAAGACCAAAAGACAACATAAAAGCAACTCCAATCGCGCAGCTCTGTGAACAGAGGCGACAATCATGGATACTGACTTACATAGGTACTTGGGAACCAGAAGACCACCTGATCGAGACAGGTCTTCTCGAAGAATGGGATGACAATAAGGCGCGCATGGGCGAACTCAAGTTCAAACAGTATTGCAAAAAGAATGAGGCTGTCTTCAATCTGGCGAGAAAAAAAGAGGAGGCTGCTCACGAACTGCGACAAGAGGAGCGCGCCAGGAAACGAGTTAAGCTGAAGAAGCGCAAAAGATCGCGCGTCACTGCAGAAGATAGTGAGGATGATGGCGTTCCTCTCATGCAGCGAGGCAAAGAAAAGGCGCAGCCTCAGACACCGGCCGTTCGCTCAAGTCAGCAAGACTACTATGACCTTTTTGTAGGAAGCCAGGACCAGAACCCTCTGGGTCCACCTCCTGCTCTCGAACAGAATGCCAGTTCGCTATTCTACAACCCAGGACCGGTGGTTCGCAAGGCACCTATAGCGCAATCATCGACGGAAGAGGATGAATCTTCTTCTGGTGGCACCACTGATGATTCTTTGATGGGCGAATTGAAGGCGAAAGCGACTAAGAAGGTTCGCAACAAGAAGACACCACATTCGGAAGCCAGTAAAATGCCAGGACTCGGCAACTCCATCCTATCACCGGAAAGCCCACGCAAGATGCCTTCTACTGCAATCGTCTCAAACGTCTCGGAAGCGGCCGAGCCAAGAGCGCAGAAAGGAAATCGACCGCCAGCTCTGACGAGGACGCAGACAACTCCTGCTGTTTCGAGTGCCAAGGCAAAAATAAGTAGCACACAACAGACAAGACGTCCTAGCGCGCCAGTAACCCAAGCTCCTCCAACCTCAAATCCCAACAGCGCTGCTTCTGGAAGTAAATCCCTGTCTAAGACTCCGGTAAGGACACCTTCAACCGCGAGTACTTCGAAGGCAGGGGCCGTGCAGGCTGCTCAGAGTAATGTCAAACCAACTGCTTCGAAGGCTATAACAAAGACTGGAACTGGCTCAATATCTGCAATCCGAATGACCAACAAACCAAAACCTCCAGAGCGGAAGTGGCAAAACAGCGATAAATTGTATGGAAAATTGAAATCTTTGCATCGAGCCGACATCATATCTCGAATGGAGGGCACGCCTGATCCCTCTGTTCTCGAGTTTGTCGGTGCCGTACCTCCAAACCTTCCCGAGCCGAGAGCTACGAACCCTGCCGATAATCCCTATGGGCGCCGAGAGGCAGGTACTCGCCGCGTGCGGGAGGCTGATGTCGAAGAGTGTCCACAAGAGACCGCTTTGAGTGCGGCTGACTCTGCGCGAGACTGGGAGGCCGACAAAATACCACTCGTTTGTCCTTCGTGGAGATTAAGTAATAATTGTCCATACAAGGCCGAAAAGTGCAATTTCCTGCATCGAAATCAGGACAAGCATGGCCGCGACTTACCAGTTGGTGATGTGAGCGGTTGGCTACCACCAAAGTACCGTAAGCCACCACTCACATGTCCTTACTGGCTTATGGAGAAATTCGGCTGCAAGAAGCCGGATGCCGAGTGCAATTACGCACATAAAAACACTGGCTGGATGCCGAAGGATCCTCAGAATAAGGATGTACCGCTACAGATCGATCCCAACGTCATTCCTGTCACCGAGCAGCTCACGAGTCTTGCGCACAAGGCACCTGAGAGGCTGAGTGCAAACAAGCTCTCAAGACCTCGAGACACGGATATGTATGTGCTTCCAAAGCTTCGCAAACCGCCGTTGACATGCCCTTATTGGCTCTACATGGATAGGGGCTGCACCAAGACAGACGATGAATGCAAATACTCCCACAGAAATACCGGTTGGGTCCCTCAGGATGAGCAACACAAAGACTTGCCTGTGCAGATAGATCCTAATCTGCGCCCAAAGTGCGAGGCTAAGATGACTCAGCAGGGACAGTTCAGAGTAGTCTCGGCTCAAGAAAAGAGAAGACTGAAACCTTCGGATCTTACTTGTTGGTATTGGACACAAGGTAAGTGCAAGAATACGGCTGATACCTGTGCTTTCCAACATCACGATACCGGCCTTGTTGCCGATCCACCACCTTCTGAGCTCACATGTCGGCTTTGGTTGGAAGACAGATGCTCCCGAACAGCAGAGGAATGCAGATTTCAGCATCACCATACGGGCATTATTTCGGGGCAACCATCCATTCAACTACGTTTGCCGGTCATGGCTGCTGGCGTACCAGAGGCAGATCGCGACTCAATGTCGGTCACCCGACCGCACGCCAGAAATTCCCCAATCAGCCATTTTGAGCCGCCGCAATTGCACGATCAAGATAACACATCTGCTGTCAGCCCAGCCGATGCTGAACCAGACCTGCCTCCTCGATCACCTCACCCCACTTCCATACCGATCGTTCGGGCGCATGAACCACCATCTGACGTACCAGTGGAACTACCTCCTCCAAGCTTGTCATGTGCTCAGGCCAAGCTAAACATCGAGCGAGCGCTCAAAGTCGACTTCGAGGACATGTTTGAGTGGGGCTCAGACGAGGATGGAACTATTATGGTAGACCGCAGGGCACTCCTGCTTTACCATCCTGAAGACCACGCAGAAGAGCTCGAGCTCATCACACGTTGGCTGTTGATGCATCATGTCGAAGTAAGCAACGCTTGGTCTACAGGTTGCTGGGAATATTTCCGACAGCATATTGGTAAAGGCGGATCAGCTGTTGTGATTGTAAGTATGTCGCCCACTGGACAAGCTCAATAGACTGACAGCACCAGACCCATCCTGACTTTGAGTTCTTCACCGAGCTCCCAGGCTTCGGTCGACTGCTTCAGAAGCAAGTTCGACTTTGGTCACTGGGTGTGCAAGAAGGCATAGGATATGATCCTACTCTATCAAGCTCTACTTCTGAAGTACAACAACACTGTATAGAGATCTTTCCTGTCGGAGGTTTCATTTATATCACAGACGACTGTTTCGAAAAGAAGCCGCAGCTGGCTTTGGAGATCTTCAAGCTGTTCTTTGCGAGGATCGATAAATTGCGACAATTTGCGGGACCTGTCTCTCCATGGCAAGAGGTTGACGACGCGTGTCTCCTGTGGCGCCTCTGCGTGCGTCCTGAGTTGATGGAATATCTTTTCCAAAGGTGTGAGGCTCAAGCAGCACAGCTCGACGCCGGCGACGCTGACGTCACAGCCGCAGCTGAGCTGTACACACTTCTCAGCGACACCAAGTACATCGAGCAAGACTCCCCGACCCAGCCGCTGAGCGCCATATCCGACAAGTTTCCGGTCATGTCTGAGAGGCGTGTCATTGCTGAAGAGCAGCCTCTTGACTATTTCAACACTGTTGAACGCAGCCAGGGAGAAGCTAACTTGCGCATGATCCAACACTACGCTGGTCTGCAAGTTGATATGCGACGCGACTATCGACATCTCTACGTTGTGCATACCGAGCCCTTCGCACCTTGTGCGAGAAGCTGGAAGCAGGAGATCCAGAGTATTGGGGACGTCGTTTCGCTGGAACAGTGCATCAAAGAGCTGGCGAGAGATGGTCTCACTGATAGCGAGGGGCAGTTGTTCGACTTCCACGAGAGGCACATGCCTAAGCTGGACAACAAGCCGGTACTGGTGATTCCAAAGGAGCAAGAGGTCCTAAATCAAAATGGTCAAGGGAAGGACAGCCAGATGTCGCTCGAGGAAGGAGAAATTCGCGCGACGCAGTGACGTATGGAGAAGACGAGAGAGTTACTCTTCAGCGAGTGTCGTGACGCACATCGAAGTGGTGCAGAGAATCTGAGATGCAGTAAGAGCGACGACGGTGAAGTATCGGTGGCCATGTTTCCACTCAGGACTGTCATGGTTTGCATTGGCGTTTGGAGCGTTTGACAGCATGATACCCAGCATGTGGCGACGACAATCGCGATAGCATCCCCCAAACTCACTCAAAGATCGTGAAATCATAGTCACAACATTACCAACAACATGAAGATACCCCTTTCAGCCACCAGAAATTTGGCCGCAAAAGATACGAATGCCCGTTCCGACGTTCGCCCGTCCGCACGGCATGCGAACCCGAACCACACGATGACGCACAAGGCTGATCGGTGACATCCGAAAGTGACAAAACGTGCCGCGTGGGCTTGCCCTTGTGCATCGATAACGCACCAGTCCATTCATCTCACGCCGTTATCACTCAAGATACCCAAGCATTCAGATAAGCTGAGCTTGATCGTCCAACCATGTTCGACTTGAGGTTGCATTTTGGACGCTTTGGCTGCTTTCAAGGGCAGGAAGGATCGTCCCCGAGGCCTTAGCTTGAAAGCTTGGATCTGGACGCAGCTGGGACCGTTCCCCGCAGCTTGGGATTGCGCGCCGCGCTTGTGGGCATTTTGACACGCGACTTGGTGTTAGTATCAGCGCCGGCGGAGGTGGACGTGGATCTGGGCCTAGTACATCATGAGAGGGTTGTGCCTTGTCTTCGCACGATCCATTCCGTCTTCTTGACTTCCATCGTCCCTTATTGTGTTGACGTTCGCTCGATATATCGCAGCGCACAGTGCGCACGCCGTTGCATCGCAGCAACATTCATCACAAAGGATTGAAAAGATTGAAAAGACAAGATGCAGGCGGTCAAACGAAGGAGTAACTCCATCACGGGGAGTATGGGACGCAGAGGCTCCACGGTCGATCCAAGTGCGGATGCTGCGCTCGCGAAGATGGGGTATGCCAGCGAATTGCCGCGAAATCTGTCAATGATGAGCGTGCTGGGACTGTAAGTAGAATTTCGTTCAGATCTGATCGTGTCAGACGCTCCGAGATTGAATGCTCATGCAAACAGGTCCTTCGCCATCATGGCCGTACCCTTCGGTCTCTCGACAACAATGTACATCACCCTCACCGACGGCCAAAGCGTCACAATCTTGTACGGCTGGATCCTAGTCTCTCTAATCTCGCTTTCGATCGCAGCATCACTCGCTGAAATCTGCGCCGTGTACCCTACCGCAGGAGGCGTGTACTACTGGTCCGCCATGCTAAGCACGCGCGAGTGGGCTCCAATTACTTCCTGGATTACGGGCTGGCTGACGCTCGTTGGCAACTGGACTGTGACGCTATCGATCAATTTCTCTGGTGGCCAGCTTATCTTATCGGCGATTACCCTCTGGGACGAGGATTTTGTGCCGAATCAGTGGCAGACGGTGCTAATGTTTTGGGCGGTCATGTTGGTGTGCATGGCTGTGAATATTTTCGGGTCAAAGTATTTGGATCTTATCAATAAGATTTGCATTTACTGGACGGCGAGCAGTGTGATTATCATCCTGGTGGTGCTTTTGAGCATGGCGGATGTGAAGAGGAATGCGAGCTTCGTGTTTGGGCATTATGATGCAAGCGCGAGTGGATGGTAAGTTTTGCATAGCATTCATCTGTTTATGTTGGTTGAGCTGACTGTTTGTAGGCCATCTGGTTGGGCTTTCTTCGTTGGGCTACTCCAGGCTGCGTACACACTCACTGGCTATGGAATGGTCGCAGCCATGTGTGAAGAGGTGGCATATCCCGAACGCGAGGTTCCCAAGGCGATTGTGCTCTCAGTCGCTGCCGCTGGTGTGACCGGTGTGATCTACCTCATCCCGATTCTGTTCGTTCTGCCAGACGTGAAATTGCTCCTCCAAGTCGCAAACGGACAGCCGATTGGCCTGCTCTTCAAGACTGTGACTGGATCTGCTGGCGGAGGATTTGGTTTGCTCTTCCTCATCTTGGGAATATTGTTCTTCGCTGGTACCGGTGCGCTCACCGCTGCATCCAGATGCACCTACGCTTTCGCTCGAGACGGAGCGATCCCTGGTTCTCGATATTGGGCAAAGGTTGACAAGCGCTTCAATATTCCGCTTGGAGCGCTTGTCTTGTCGACCATCGTTGACTGTCTCCTCGGTCTAATCTACTTCGGCTCATCCGCGGCATTCAATTCGTTCACTGGCGTTGCGACGATCTGTCTCTCGACATCCTACGGCATGCCCATCCTGATCTCCGTCATTCGCGGTCGTCAAGCCGTCAAGAACTCCTCTTACTCGCTCGGCAAATTTGGCTACGCCATTAATATTGCCATGATTGCGTGGATCTGCCTTGCCGTTGTGCTCTTCTGCATGCCTGTGAGCTTGCCTGTGGAGCCTGCAACAATGAACTATGCGAGCGTCGTATTCGCCGGATTTGCTGTCATCAGCATTGCGTGGTATTTCATCCGTGGGCGCAAGACCTTCACTGGCCCTCCTGTGCCGAAGGACGTTGCGCCTGGTGAGCAGGTTCCGGTTACTGGTTTGGCTGTACAAGAGAGCCGGCAGGAAGCAGATGACTCCAATGGCAAGTTTGAGAAGGATGTCCCGAAGATCTAGTCGCGTTGTAGCGCTCATTGTAACTTTAAGTGAGAGAGTGACTCTCACCCGAGCCCTTTTGGTAGCCTAGATTTGTTAGCAATCTTGAAGCTGGGTGAGAGTATATCCCTCATGTGCAAATCTAGTCCCACTACTAAATTCCTAGCTAAACAATTGAACTAGAACTCCTTCAGTCTTGCCTCATACGTAGCAGACACCTTCTATATATTGTTTGTATGGTCAGTTCGTCTGCTCCTGCACCCTTTCGGACAGGGATATTGCGCCACACGACGCTAAATTAGCCACACTTGGTGATGCGCGGTCGCGAAGCACTTTACGCGACAATTCACCTTCACCGTCGCAGTATGAATGGACGCGTCGTTTCAGTCGCAGCATGATGTCGCTGAGGTATGTACATGCTTCTGACTACCCTCTTCCCTTAATCTATCGCTTCGCTCTATGGAGGATCCATCACATTCGGTATTCGAGCAACTCGCTGCAGCTGCTAATATGCGCAGCGACTGGCGCAATCACATAGTTAACCGTACGCTTGATGATGAGTCGAATTCAGACAATGCAGGGCCCTTCTCACATACACCCGGCCCTAACCATACCAGGCCGACTGTGTCTTTGCCAGGCACAAACAGACCGAACAATACCACGCCGGTAACCCAACCTGCGCCTATCCCCCGACATGTTCCCCTGCCAGAGAGCAATTCACAAGTTGCTCCTCCGGTCATGCCTACGCCAAAGGATCAAACAAAGAATGGAATGACGTCGTCAGTAAGCGTCAGCGAGCTGTCGAGTGCTCAGGATCCTACATCTCTTCGACCTAACAAGACAAACCCGCTGAGCTACGTCCAAGTCCCCATAAGCACGTTTAATGGAGGAGACGATATCAGAGGTGGGGATGGCACTGTAAAGAGAAGGAGGTTATCTGCGCCAGGTGGCGAAGCATACCAACCACAAGCTTCAAATGGGCAGGCTCCGACAAATGCTGTGTCGCACAAGATCAAGACACACCAAGCGCTACTTATAGGGAATGGCACCGCAGTATATGCTCAGTCAGGTTCTATACCGAGTCGAGTCATCGGCAAGAGTATGTCAGGACACATGCTGAACAAGGCACCCTCTGTTCAGCAAATGAACGCGGCTCTCAGAGCGAATGGAACATCCATACCATTGATAGAGGAGATCGCGCATAACGGACTCAGGCCTCTACAAACCGGTCGTATGCCAGATAATGGCGCGTTCCATGCCACAAGTTCCAAGCTTGCCGCACCTGGGACTGCATCAACGAATCCCGCTCCACAAGTAAACGGCAATAAACAATGGAGACAATATGAACCAGCTGCGATAGGCTCCAAGACCAAAAGCGTGCCGCAGACATCGCAAATCATACCACAATTTGAGAGACAGGCCGCGACAACGACAGCCTTATCGGCAAGAGCTTCATTGGGCGCTGGACCAATAGCTCCTAGCGAAATGCAAGGTAGCCTGCCACTCTTCTTCAACGCCAACCTGGAACCTCAAGATGATGATGGAGACAGCCTCATGTCAGACGCATCGGATGCACCTGTGACAGCGCCGGCGAAGCCCCTCAGCAGATTTGGTCCAATTTATCAATTACTACCTTCGAAGCCGCAGAATCAGCCAGCATTTCAAAGTGCAGCATCGCCAAGAGCACCTGGCTCATTTACAGACAAAGAAGAACATCTCTTGATCTTTCTGAAGGAAGTCAAGAAGTTCAAATGGACGCTGATCACGACGGAATTCAACGAGGACTACCCAGGCCGCTCATACACTATGCTTCAGTCTCGCTATAGCACGAAGCTCAACAAGAGAGACAGATCCCTAGATCCCGCAGTCCTTAAACTACCTGCACGATGGGCAAACGAGTCAGCTGTGGACTGGACTACTGTACATTCTGATAATCTAGGACCAAGGGAGCGTGTGGAAATCACATATCGGCCTCCATATGCCAGCATAGATCTCGGAAGTACACCAAGACCTGCGCTACCTCGTCACATACCGGAATTGGACGAGTCATCAGGCGCCGAATCTGGTGCCCGTCAGCCACGTCCCCGACGTGCTCCTCCAGTCAACTACAACGTTCGCAGACGAAACAGGCGTTTGGCAGATGGCACGCATGAGGATAACTTTGACGACGTCATATCGACTGGCTCTGTAGATAAAGAGACATCCGTACGCTCAGAATGTCCGCCTGACGATTCCAGCCCCACCCGATTGAAGTTGCAGGTTGTGATCAACGAGCCTATGGCCATGCATTTCGATGCTGACGACGCCAAGATTGGATGGCTTGCGCAGCTCGACCCACACAACAAATCAAGTGAGAAGCTGCCTTACTTGACCTCATCACAGCGCCTCGCACTACGGCAGTCGCCTGTTGAATGGGCCTGGGATCAATTTTCAAGTCGTGAATGGCAGGGACTACTAGTTCATGTAGATTTTGGTCCCTCAGAACTTGCATGTATCCAGCGAGCTGTGTCCAAGATCCAGAGCATCCCACAAGAATCACGACTTGCGACGCAGCGTCGACACTTCCGGAGCATTTTGAAAGGACTGACGGCGTCCAAATTACTTCAATTAACCCATATCATTCAGCAACGACTCTACACTCGCAGCACATATAGCATCAAGGCCTTCCTGCAAGATGCACAGGCAGGGCAAATGGCGGACACTCCTCAGGTCTTGCGCTTATCGGCAGCCCGACCACAGCGGACCAACAATTCGACACAGAATGTCTCCGTCAATGCTCTGCTTCGTACAAGAGAGGCTGGTCTTTCATCACGACGAGGCTGGCAAACGGCTACCCGAGCCCTCACGTACCAGACAAGGAACAAAATCATGGACACCCTGGGGCCACTTTGTTCTTGGACAGGCGCATCGAGCGATATTAATGTCGTTGCCTGGTCCCCTGACGGCGAGACTTTCGCTGCTGGGGCTGTCGCAGTGACGGACGCAGACTCAATGCAGTATAACAGACGCAACAACCTCCTGTTCGGCAATCTTCATGAAACCTCTGTGCATGAACTTGCCGAGCACAGCGTTGATCGACCACGGACCGAGACTGGTGCGAACTCCACGCACGCCATGTATGTCTCTCAGGATCCTAAGCTGTATACCACAGTCACGTCAGTTGGCTTTTCACCTAGTGGCAAAATCATGTACTCAGCTGGTTACGACAAGTCCATCTGTGTATGGCATGTGGAACCCAACGGCGCCCAGCCTGCCTTAGGTGCGAAGCTAAAACACAAGAGTGAAGTAGAAATGATGGTAGTCAACCGCCGGTTTGAAGGTACTCTAGCTACAGCGGCGCAATTGTCCAGTGGTAGTGCGATCAAGCTGCTCACACTCGACGAAGATGAGCCCGCCAAATTCAGCAAGCACAGTTTCAGATCTGAAAAAGCTGCATCGCGATCAGACCTTCGCATTCTTCCACAGGCACTCCAGTTCGAGCCTCGAAATGGTGGGCTTTTACTTGCAGGTTTCGGCGCCAATGCTCGACAGGACAGCGGATTTGACCTGACCGGCGATCTCTGCCTTTGGGACATTGAAACTCAGGTGCAAGTCCCCATCTATGGGTCCAACAAGAACGTCTTTGATGTCACTTTCAATCCTAATCAAAGGCATATGCCTCTGTTTGCTGCGGGCTGTGTTGCGTGGGGAAACGTCAATCGTGGCACACGGTCGGTTATCCGACTTTACGATGGCAAAGCCTCAGACAGATTTACTTGTCCCCTCGAGATCGAGTGCAAGGCCCTCGACATCAACGACGTGACGTGGTGCCCGCACGATGAGCATCTGATAGCGACTGGATGCACAGATGGTCGAGTATACGTTTGGGACATGCGGCACTCTGATTGCCCATTGCGGACTCTGTCCCACGGAACGTCCTTGATGCCCCTTCAAGACGGCATCGCTCACGAGCGAACAGACACCGGTGTCCGATTCCTATCGTGGGGAGCTAATGGAACTCGATTGTACAGTGGCTCATCCGATGGCATTGTCAAGGTGTGGGATGTCACTCGCTCTGTGGAGGATACATTCATCAAGGATCTGGTCACTCTTGACTCCGGAATCATGGCTGGCGCTTTTTCTGAGGATTATACCAAATTAGTTCTTGGCGAAGTGAACGGTTCAGTAAATGTGCTTGATGTCGGCAGAGAGGACTACACGGCCAAAGACGCAGAGATACTTCGGTATTTTCCTTACGCATGCGCAGATTATGAGGACGACTCCGTCAATGGGGAAGTCTCTGCCCGAGATCCAGCTACGGACTCTGGCATCACAGAAGCGCGAGGACTACTGGAAAGCCAGCAATTGCAGCTTGCTCCCATGCGTGCGCTGCCTATCAAGCAGGTGGTACAAGGACCATGTTATCAAGGACCATTCGACCAGAGCGTTGATGCGCCATACCTCCGGAAGCAAGCTCTGGAGTTCCAGCTAAGCATGGCCTCTCGACCTGGTCCACAATGTGATATCACTGCTTGTAAAAATAGCACCTCCTTGGTCACGAGCGAGGAGGTTGGAGACTCAGGCCAAAGCATGGACCGCATACCGGATGAACTCCGATTGCAATGGACAGCAGTTGACACTACTGCACGCATCATTCCCGGCAAATCAAGATGCACGCATTGTGCTCGACCTGCTCGGCCATCGTTCGCTATTAACGAGGACGAGTCCATTCTCTGCGAGCGATGCTCGTTCGCATGCTTCCGCTGTGGTGCTGTAAATCCTTTAGCTCCGGCGACAACTACACTAATATGCGACGCGTGTGCAGGTGTATGGGAGATCGGCGCTTTGGGATACGAATGTGTTGAGCAGCCCGCCTTGAACGGAAGGCTAGATGTGCCAACGCTGCGGCGCTTCGGCAGAGACATGCTAGAAGACAGAATGGACGACGACTCAACAAGCTTCGGAGATGAGATGAATGCTTTGACGGACTACTACTTCTCACTTGCGATCGATCGGCCGGAGAGCCCACCGCTCTGAGCTGCGGACCAATGGTCTGAGAAGGAAACGTCGGGAACACCCAGGAGGGAACCACTTGAATTCACATGATCACGTCCACGATGACCATACTGTGCGGGATGGCATTAGCATTAGCATTAGCATTAGCATCGCATTGGAGTGATTCTCAGGCGCGCCAGCGATTAAGCTGGGCAATTAGCATTTATACCCATATGGCGTTCTTCAACGAGAGTATTGATAATTTCACCACAACCCAATAGTCCACATGTACCATGCATACATGTTCGTACGTGCTATCAGCTACATGTAACCCACGTCGAAAGATAGTCTAGCTTGGAGTATAATGAACAACCAAAAAGACAAATCTCGGAATTGCATACGGACATGCTGAAGAACTTGTTTGAACATATACACATTCTTCCTGACCATTACTCCCAAACTCGACTTGACATCGATCGAAATCTTCGCGCGTCCTCAAGCATAGCTCCACCCAACCGATAACCAAGAAAATTCAACACTCGACCTCGTATTACTCTTTGCTACGTTGTTATGCCACTCAACCGATGTCTTTTTTCTTTGAATGGTTGATAGCTGACAATGAGGATATACATGTTCACAACGTCCGTTAACACAATAAACACAACTCACAATACAAAGAAACAAATACACATCACAACAACAACAACAACAACAACAACAACAACAACAACAACAACAACAACAACAACAACAACAACAACAACAACAACAACAACATCAATGCAGTGCGTGTTCTTGCCCCAACACATAAAACTCCTCCTCGTTTCATCTTTCCACCCCACTAGTTCTGCCTCGAACACCACGCATGAAGCTTGGGAGCGTGTGAGACGCTGACAAGCCAGGGCTACTGTGTCAGCATTCCAGCCGCGGTGGTGGCGGTGTGTTGCGCAACGGTGGTCGACGTCTCTGGCGAGAAGGCGTGATCATATCATGATGCTCTGGCTGATAAAGTAAGATAGTTGTTACACCTCCATTCCAGAACGACTTCCGCATGCATGATATCTATAATGATGATGCGGCTTATGCTGTTCCTGAAACTTGGGTTCGTTCACGGGTTCCCATCACGTACCCATGATGGCTTTCTTATCAGTCGATGAAGCGGCGACCAGGCGCCAAAGCTAATGCTCAAAGCGGGATGTCGTTTACATTGAAGTTGAATGCAGCAGGTCACGTGCAGTAGTTGTAATGATGAGAAGATACTTGAAACACGCTTCATTACGATAAGACGGCATCCCTGCTTTGCCTGTACCGATCGACTCTATGGCAATCTCTGTACTTGAAAAGCTCAAGGTAGATCCGTCAACTTCTCTATGACGGTAAATCGTGCCTTCGATTCGTCTGACAGCGGCGCGTTGCCAGGGCGATCAACGACGATAGCGTACACGTTTGCTTCGGTCGCAGCTTCGGCCTCTGGGGAGCAACAGTCAGCAATGCTTGCGTTGATGACGCAGTAAGACGGTGAACTGAGTGAATATGTGGGGTCAGGGTATTGAAGCGTAATTTGAAGGGTAGTGAGTGTTTCGGGTGTTCGGTTGAGGTCCAAGGGTGTGGAAACGTTTGGGTTCGGCGTAATGTTGTGGGGCAGAATTTAGAGGTGATGGATAATTTGTACTAGAGTTTGATAGGGGGTTCGGTGGATGCGACATGACGTGACGGGTGGGTATGCTATTTGTGGTGTTTGATGTACACGCATGTACCTTCGCAAGAGACGCCTGAACTTACCTTTGACGTTATCAGTCAGAAACGTGACCTTCGACACATCTTTACCAAGCTCGCGACAGATCTTCTCATATGAAGTCTTTTCGAGCTTTGGGCCCGCATTCACAGTATCGTAGTGCGCCGAGAAGAGGCCTTTGATGTCTCTAGTCGATGAACCGTCTCGGACGTATGAGAAGAACTGCAACTGGGCCTGCACGCTGCCTGAAGAGAAGATTGCGAGCGTCTTGCCAGTAGCTTTCCATTGCTCTAGAGTTGGAACGACATCGTCGAAGAGCGGAGTCTTGAGATCACCTTCGCGGAACCCTGTTGTCCATAGATGCCCTGCGGATAGTGTTAGTGAGGTATGTTAGTGGTAATACGTCAAGCTGGTATCATGTATTAACTAGAGCCCTTCAACCATGATGAACTCGTCGCACGTAGAACAGTGGAGACGCAGTCCGCATGGCTCCAGTGAACGACTTTGGCGCTATCAGCTCGCTGTGAGCGATGGTGGATACCACCAATGAAGCAGTGCCGGGCATGGTTTCCACCGAATGAGCCGTCGACAATCTTGACTAAGAAAATAGAGCAGCGCGCCGTCGGCGTTTCCCTTCGGCGACGATCCTTGGACCCCATAAGTTGTGCGACAAGACACAGGAACGAAATGCTGGAAACGGTGGCCTGAGGAATAAATCGGACCCACCTTGGAGCTGCTTGAGATACACAGCTTTTACATCTCGACGCGTCAAATCTTCTACATGGGCAATTAGAGCTTCAGCGTTTTGCCTGGTGTCTGCTGGGAAGCCCGCGACGAGTTGCTGGAAGTCCGGATCGCCCCACGAATCGCGTGCTAGCCTCGTGAGACGGTCAAGTGCGTACGGGTACTGCGGCTATCGTGAGCTGCAAGTCGCAGAAAGGGGACAAACCCCTAGCATGCGTCGCGTGACAGGTAATGGAAGCGCAAAGTTGGCCATAGAATCGAGCGCTGATTTCAGGACCGAACATCCCATCGCAGAGAAGAAGACGCGAGTGGCTTCATGACTGCCGGGTGTCACCAGGCTGAGAATACGGCCCGCGTGGTTCTCGACTGATCTTGGTGGCGATGATCATGCTCCGAGTGCGGGGAATGCGCAACCTCGAGACGACGAAGACGTGATTTGACGTGAATGGAGAGCTTGACACAAAGCAGCGCTTACCATGACATCCTTGACAAAGGAAATGCTGGAGATAGTGCCCTCTGTGGAAAGAAAAAGAAGCTGTCAGCATGGTGTCCTTGTAACGGTTGCAGGCCCCGAAAGCGCAATTGAGACATGTGGATGGCTGGAGTCGCAGTGGCGTAAGCAGAATCTGGGGTAGCAAGCGCCCGGGAAAGCGCAGCAACACAACGCGAGCCAGAACCGCTTGGTTGTGGTCCATTGTCTGCTGTGGCCAGCGAACCCAAAAACTGCATGCATCGCAGAGGTTGGTGGAGGCTGGTTGCAGTCGGGAGGAGCCCAGCAGCGCGTATTGATGGAGGACTCGAGAGTCGCAGGTGCAGACTTACCAATGTCAAGCAGCACAACCTCAGATGCCCTCCATCGCTCGATATTGAGAGACGCGGCACACATGTTGTTGATTCTTTGTTGAGTTGTGAGCGGTGAGGGGCGGTGTAGCAATGAAATTTCAGATGCTGTTATGGTGGTGTGCTTGAGAACGTCGCGATTGGTGCAAATTCTGCGAAACAAGAACATCAAAAGGTAGCGGTGTAGTCAGTACTGTAGGGGAGTGCACAGTCGGCAGCAGCAACAGAGGAGCTGTCGAATGGGATGTGGCCTTGTGTAGGCGTGTGTATAAGGAAGAAAATTTTTCTCTGTTGACAAAGCACGATGCGCATGCTGGTTTGTCGCAAGATGCAAACAACACGATTCCAGTACACGATTGCACCTTCCGTCCAGCAGGTCCTTGCCAATGCACCCATAACAGAGACTTTGCTATAATCTGGGACACTCACCGATCGCACTGGACCCATCCACTCCACTGTGTGAGTGCGCTGTCAGTGTTGAGCGTTTGAGATGCGTATAACTTATAGGATTCTGATATTCACAAGTATGATACCCACTTTCCGCTGCGTCGCGGATGGTATCCGCAGGCCCACATGAGATATATCCACTGCCATGAGGGCAGCATGGGGTTATCGTAGATTTCTTGACGCGCTCATAGGCTGCAGGGTCGTCCAAATAGGTGTGTTGTTCTCGACAGTTTGTTGTCGGTCCACACCGCTGCCAGGAATTCAGGGACAAGTGGGTACAACAGTCCAACACGGCAAAGCCTGGCCGTCTGTTACCTGCAGTAGTCGCTCTGGAGGCCATCGAGTACCTGTCAAGCACGCTTCTGTGGTGGCAAAGTGTCTTCAGTCATGCAGGCCAGCTGCAGTCTACTGCGCGTCCCTTTTTAGAGCGCAGTCGCGAGCTTACTACGGGCCTGGGCAGCCACTTCGGACGCTCCAGGCTCTCCGTAGCCGGACAACAAACAGCAGGAAGAGGCAGGCGGATAGTGAGGGTGCAACCATTCGCGCAAGGCTGTCTACACCGACTTTGTTTCATCTCCACGACATGCATGGCAACTACTGCCCTGAGGACACGATGCGGCAGTTGGGAGCTTGCAACGAGGGTTGAGCATGAGCGTTCCCCAGATTCTTAGTCCGTAGCCGCTACCCGCCCGACCGTGCTCGAGGACACAGGCGTACCAAAGGGCAGCGCCGAGCGCCAACTCTAAACAGCTGTCATGCTGGATCGGGGCGCGCTCCCCCTGAGGCGTACAGCACCGGGAGGAGTCGCTCGCAACGCCGATAGCAGCGCACGATGCCGGACGCCAGCCTGGTGGGCAAGTGGCAAGCATCTCGATAGATTAATGATAATGGTTCTGTGGGAGCAGGTCGTGGTGGAGGGTGGGCGCTGCGCACGGCGGCCAATAGAAGCCACCGTGGCAGCTTGTCGTGCGAGCGCTCGCCAGGCAGCGTGTTGTGCAAAGGCCGGCTGACGTGCCTCTCTGCTGATCGAGGCCGGGGCCAGCGGCTAGACCTATGTTGGCAGAGGCACAGCATCGGTCAGCGCCATCATTGTGAAGCAGGGAGCTTGTTTCAGTGGGCAGGTCTTGGTCATATCGCGATGCTGCTGCAGTGAAGGCAGCGTGCCATTGATGACTGCGAACCATTGATGCAGACTCGGTGCTCGCCATAATGGATCTCAATGAGTGCACTCCGAGCGGGCCGGATGATGCAAGCTGCACAAGCAAGGCGGACAAATGTGACGAGCTCACAGAACCTGCTGGAAATGTGGTCCCGCCGCTTTAGTGCCGCTGTCGTGGCTTGCATCACACGCGCAGGGATTCGTGGCCGTCTTGTCTTGGAATGGCGCGCTAATGGCGAGCAGATGGCATGCGATGGTGAATTGAGCGCAGGGGTCACAAGAGCGGTTAGCGTGTGTGACACCGCCTTCCGCTGCTTTGTTGGCCAGCCTGTCTGCGGCCAGGTGCGAGAGCGCAAGTATCATATACCACAGCCCGCCCTCCTGATCCGCTCTCACCACCACACCAACCGTTCAGATGCCGCCATAACACACACCGAACCTTTGCCTTCCTTCGTCGTTGTCCGCAAGCTCAGCGTTGCCTCTCCTCATCACCACCCACCTACGCACCTTCCTCTGCTGCCCTAATACCTGCCGCATTCCACTCGTTCCTTCCGCAACCGCCGCTGCTGAGCCGACAACAACACTCGCCATCTCTCGCCGGCTCACGCTTCGCTCCACCACCACGCTCCACGCCAATCTGCTCCGCCATCTAGACCCGCACGCCGGTCATTGATTTGATGTGATATCGAGAGCTCGCTGCTGGCCACCATCCGATACTATTCCGACAGCTAGCTAGCCTCGTGATTGCTTACTCCCCGCATCACCTCCCACCCCCACCTGCGCCGCACCAGCTTCGTGGAACGGACGTTTGATATCCTACTGATCACTCGTCTATTCCAGCGAAAGCCTGCCAATTCCAGCATCTCGCCGCACCTCGAGTCATCGCTGTCCTCCTCGAGTCCGTGCACCTGACTCACCCGACAAGCGTCATCAGACGTCAACCTCCATTTGCCCCAACGGTCCTCCACGTGTTACGAGTTTCCTCCCTTTACGCAGCGAACCCTCCACTCGGCCTTGTACGACGCCGCACGACACGCCCGCTTCGATTGCTCGTTGACCCGGGCTATCTATACGCAATTAATACCGCCCAATGAGAACCACACTCTCTTGATCTTTCCTTGTCTTTTCAGTCGACGGAACCCACCCTGTGCATATCACCGACGACTCGCGTTGCTTTCAGTACTTTCGGAGCGGCCTACTGCAGCCTGCAGCCTGTTTACTTGACGACATTGGTCCGTGCTTTCATACCATCCCGGATCGGACAACAACATAACCATTTTATTGCTATCTTCCACTTCTGACTGCCAAAAGTCTGATAGAACATCGCTTTTGGGTCGACTTCCGTCACCCATTTTTGATTACCACTTCGAGCTTGACTTTTCGGTGTTTACATTCGGTCGGTGAGCTGCTTCACCGTCACCTTCACCAGCGATCAGCCACCGGTAGACCTCGAGTTCTCCTGTGCCGCTACCCCGTCAACTTCCATCCATCGTCTCTATGGAGTGCATGCGCAATCAGCTTTACGAAGGCGTTGTGCTCAATGGACGATACGAAACCATCTCTCCTCTCAATCATGGCTCTTTTGGCATGGTCTTCCAGGCCAAGGACCTTGTAACTGGCGATAACGTTGCCATCAAGGTCATTACCAAGAGCACTGCCGCTATTAATTGCCCCTCCGCCTTCGCTGTCGACGAGCGCTCCGAGGAACTCGGCGTTCACCTGCGTCTTGGTTCTCACGACAACGTCGTCAACCTAGTGCAGTCCTTCGAGAGCCAGAACCACATCTACCTAGTCTTGGAGTTCTGTTCCAATGGCGATCTCTACGAGGCCATTCGATTCGACAAGGGCCCTCTTGAGACTGAGCACGTTCGCGACTTCATGATGCAGCTTGTCAACGCCGTCGAGTTCGTCCACTCTAAGGGCATCTACCACCGCGACATCAAGCCCGAGAACATATTTCTCACCCAGTCCGGCTCGATGAAGCTGGGTGACTTTGGTCTTGCAACCACCGACTCCTGGTCCTGGGAGGTCGCCGTTGGCAGCGATCGGTACATGGCTCCCGAGCAGTACGATCCTTCCAACGCCGGCTACTCCACCGCCAAGGCAGACATCTGGGCTATTGGTATTGTGCTGCTGAACGTTCTGTTCCAGCGCAACCCGTTCGCAGTCCCGGCGACTTCGGATCCTTTATACGCCGACTTCGCTTGCGACCGTCAGAGCCTCTTCGACGTCTTCCCGAACATGTCGCAGGATACCTTCGAGGTCATCCGACACTGCCTTGCCATCGACCCAGAGAAGCGTAGCCTCACTGCAGTCAAGGCCGCTCTTGCTCGTGCCATCGCCTTCACCACCGATGACGAGAGCCTCGATGAGTTCTGCACGGAGGAACGCGATGTTGTTGCTGTCGGTGCCAATCGCGAGCCACTCAGGACACCCTCCATCAGCACGCCTCAGCTCGAGAATGGTGGTGCCTTCCCGTGGGCCAAGGCTCTTGCCATGTCTCCGCCTCAACCCATCCGTCAGCTCTCTGCTATCCCGGACACTGAGATCTACACGGATGATGTGTACCCTGGCTACTCTTACGCCGTTAAGCCAGACACTGCGTCTACTGTGTCTTTCGTCGACTCGGGCTTGGGCCTGTCTTTCAAGTCGTCCAACGTGCAGCCGGAGTCGCGCAATGTCACGCGTTCTCGCCCCATGCCCATCTCTGGTTCTCTCCCAGCCAAGCCTTACAGCAGCATGTCTTCTGTTTTCGGCAAGAAGCGCGATGTCTTCTCCAAGAGCTGGAGCGACCTTTGGGACGAGGAAGATGACGATGCGCAGTTCATTGCCGAGCTCGAGAACAGCTACACCCCAATGGCTGCTGAGAAGCAAGTCAAGAAGGTCGTATCCGAGGCTGGCTCTGGCGTCTCTACTCCTCGTGGCGGTCTGACTGAACTGAAGAACCCCGCCATGATCCACAACAGCAGGAGCCGCTCGCCCAAGAATCGCCGCGTGGTCGAGCACGTCAGCGAGAATACGGGTTTCGTCTTTGAGGAACACTCTACTCGACACTCGCCCCCTTTCAAGCGTTCCGCCGCTGACAAGTGGGCGGCCCTTGGTGACCGGCGTCGAAGCCCTGCGGTGCACGCACAGCCGCAGACTCCTTCCAAACCTATCAAGTCTCCCAAGCAAGCTCAATCCCTACCGAACCCCGCCAGGAAGCGGAGCAAGACGGGAACTTGGAGACGACCAGTCCACTGGGGCCCAAGCCAGCCTGAAAATCAAGTCAAGACCCCCACTCATGCTGTCAAGACTCCGACTCACGCTAGCTGGGAACAGAAAGTTGACAACTGGTACAAGAGCAAAGACTGGCGCCAACACTCCAGTCAAGTTCAGGCGAATGACGACATTGGCGATCTTGAGTGGGTGTGGTAGGCTGACCCCTACCACTTGTAGTCTTGACACTTTATCATCCCTTTCCTTATTTCTTTACTTTGGCCTTGCGAAAACACGCTGTTTGAGGAAGCAAGAATCCTGCACCCTACTTTTCACCACCGAAACCAGCATCAACAATACCCCTCATCAACTCGGATTGTAGCTCTAGAGATACCATTTTCCTTGTCTCCTCTCAACTCTACCTGTACTCTCCACTACACGACACCTGGCCAGCATCACACGTCTTCGCTTCTACCCTGTCGATTGGTATCTCTCCTTTGTTACTACCTTGGGGTCTGTCCTTGGTCGGTGCTTGAATGGTCATATTGGATTCTTGCATGCATTTGGGTGGATGAAACAAACTGTATTGATGAAAGGAGTTCATCATACTGACATATACGAACTGGAAAGCAAGCGCAAGCGGCATATGGGACGGAGTTATACTTTTCTTTTGTGTGCATCGAAGGAACGGGATTATCTACAGTTCGCTTTTACCTCTAGGGATGATTAGTTAGTCAAGACTCGTATCCGTCGGAGATCTGAGCATGTCCTTGGATGAGACATGTGACGATCCGGGATTTACCCACTCACAACTATGTCTTCTGCTTGCAACGTGACGGTGAGAGTGACTTATACAAAGACGGACTGATCTGAGCACCCTCCCGCGGAACCTGGAGGATACGCGGTTGCCTTATCGCTGCTGCTTATGGCTGCATCATCAGGAACGGAAGGTGCGAATCCTTAGAACGCCTACATCAACGTTTTTCAAAGTACTCGAAGCCTATGAAGTCCTCCATGACTTGCTATTCCGAACACCGATCGGAACTACTTTGGCCTTGAATCATTCCACATATCATGATTGTCTGTATATAACCATCAAATAAAAATATCGAAGCTGAGAGCTCGAACCCTCCGCAATTACCTTTGACCACTCTTCACAGCATGGTGCTCCGCCGTGTCGTCATTTCTGAGTTTCAACCTCACTCTCAAACCCAAACTCCAATGCCTGCCTCGCACGAACCCAAGCCATCACTACAACAATCCACCACCTCACAGATCCTCCCCGTCCCAAACCCAGTCCCGTCCTACTGGCTCAGCGAACCGCACAAATATGCGAATTTACGCTCCACGCCAGATTTGCCGGAATCATGTACGCTCATTCCCTAGCTCACCACCCCCGTCCCCATCCATACGAATCCCCATAACCGTGCTAATCTTCCCAGGCGACATCGCCATCATCGGCTCCGGCATGTCTGGCGTCCTAACAGCATACCACATCCTCAAGAGTTCTCCCGCAGATACATTACCCAGTATCGTTCTGTTGGATGCGAGACAGCTTTGCTCTGGCGCGACTGCGAGGAATGGCGGCCATGCGAAGGTTAAAACGGACACGCTTACCAGTCTACCCTCTTCCCAGCGGGTTGAGTTCCAGGCGTATGTGGCTAGTGTAATGCGTGCGTTGAAAGACTTGGTAGAGGAGGAAGGTTTGAGCGCGCATTGTGAGTTTGAAGTAAGGCGGAGTTATGATGTTTTTCAAGACGTTTCAAAAGCCGCAGAAGTCAAGAAGGTGTATGACGAGGCACTTTGCAGAGGGGAGAAGTGGACGAAAGAATACGCGTATTTGGGGGAGGATATTGCTGAAAAGGTGACGAGTCTTAGGGGGGCGAAAGCGGCGTTTTCGAGTCCAGCTGCGAGTTTTTGGCCGTATAAATTTGTCACTGGGCTGCTTGAACGGATGGTTGGACGGTGGGGTGTTGATGTTGGAGGAGGTGGAGGAGAAGGAGAAGGAGGAGAAGGAGAAGGAGAAGGAGAAGGAGGAGAAGGAGAAGGAGAAGGAGAAGGAGGAGAAGGAGAAGGAGAAGGAGAAGGAGGAGAAGGAGAAGGAGGAGAAGGAG